>JANVCG010026354.1:0-11689 GCA_025505365.1 Haliclystus inabai | reverse complement strand
ACGCGTTTTTCTTTATATTTATTACCACTCTGAAAGCCAACGTGAAATGCAACTGGCATGTTCAAAACTGAGCTTCTGCTGCTCAGCGGAGTCGTAATGCACAGAAATTACTTTTTGAAGCGTAAAATTCAAGTTGATGAATTGAATAACTCAATTGAACAACACACACGTGTGAATTTTGATGTGAAAACTGTCAACAATAGCGGATCGAATTCCATAATAGAAATTCCATAGTGCTCGACGCACTTGAGCATGGCACGGCAAGGTGGTCGCCTAATAAGCGCGTAAAAACATATTTTCTTTCGAAATGTCAAGCGAAACTTGAAATTGAAAAAACAAAGCCCGTTAGGTACGAAAATTAACAATTATCTATCGAATGAAATGCAATTTGATGCATTTACTTTCGAAATGTGAGAGAAAATCGCGGAAAACTCCCTGCAGACATACAAAGATAAAGATATCGAAAACATCGAACATTGAAAATCTTGTGCAGTAACATTGCATTTGTCATTGGCGTTCTCGTTCTTGTGTGGTTTCTACTTGGGTATTGTGTGGATTTCCCTTTTGATTGATTATAGAATGTGGTTGTCTTTCCCTGGCTTATGCTGAACAATCTTACAGTGAGCCAGTGGCAGATGATCCATATATGAGACCCGATGGGCAATATCCTCCATGTTTTTTTCAGATGGTAGTTTACAAAAGAATATTTTAGTGAGCTAAATCTCTTCCAATATAAAGTTCAGCATTATCCCTCATGTCAAATATCAAGAGGCCGTAGAGGTGCGTTCCTAAACATCTAACTGAAGAGCCCCGGTCTTTTGCACCGCAGCTGCACGATTTGCAAGTGATCCTACCCCTCTTAAGTAACCATGTACTTTGTGGGATCCGATTCTACCAAATATAAGTGTTTGAATTTGCCCTGTAACTGCCAAACCTGTGACTACAAAACGTTTCAAGACGATTAAAGAAATTTTGACACCAGAGGAAGCATAATGTAAAGATGTTTATGACGACCAACGAGAAATAAACGACCAGGAAGACGTAATACAAGGAAATGAATAGGCCAAGTGTTTATAATCGTATTGATAACGAAAAGCAATTAAACAGTTAGACATTATAATTGCAAAATGAATTTCCCACTTGGTTCCAACTCACAACATGGTTTGCTTGAAATAAACACCACACAATTTTTGGCCAACCCCAAAATCAAACAAACTGTCCATCGTAATTAGAAAGAAAAGAATGTAATTCACTATCAAACATCGTATTTGTACATTTTGAATTTGATAAAACCAGTAGGCCAATAATACAATTTACCTTGTGCACGAGCAAGCTGATCGAGGATGCATAAGTAGCTCGGGTTGAAACAGTGGAATCTTTCCAATGCTAGATGTAAACTCAATTTTTAAAGTTGATTAATGTAAGTAGGTAGGTTATCTATAATAATAAAGCGCAAAACATCTCGGTGAGCAACAAACAATGGAATATGTGAATGCAAACTCCTCCTCTGCATCTCCCTTTCAGAACTTCTAATACTCATCTATGGTTAGTAAAAGGTTTGACTTGAAGCAGGTTTTACTTTTTACAGTTAAAAATTCAATAAACTGCTCACAAATTGCGATTAAAAAACGAAAAATAACCTAATGCGATAAGACGTCATGTGAAAATAATCTGTGTAGCCTTTGTTCCCTTTCTTTTGTGTTGGAGAACTTCACGGTTTTTCAAAATGGCTATGTTTTTGCATCAACGTGTTTCACTTTAGGTTTTTACAAAAGTATTTTTCGATGTTTGAATATGCATAGAAGGAGAAAAGGCAATTTCTGATCTCAAATATCTCTCAAGAACACAAGTAGACGAAACCTTTTTGGGTAAGTTATTTTAATCTCAAATGTTCGATGCTAACGTTAAATCTTTTCAAACCACTTTCCCTTCGCAAAGGCTGAGCTTTGTGAGCTGCGATGCGAAGATCACTGGTTACAGAACGCTGACGGCAATCGTTACTTTATTCATTTTCAAGTGTGGTAATCATTGACATACTCGCTTTGTTATAAATTAAGTTATCATTGTTCGCAGAAAGATTAGCTCAGTACGACTGTACGGTTTTTCTGTTGTTGACGCTCCGCACGGAAAGAGTTTATCCGTATCCAATAAAAAATCTAAAAAATTGATTTTGCTGATTGGGGCTTTATAAATAAAAAAATCAGACCTACGTTTTATCGAAAAGCAAATTATGAACGAGGCATGTTTATTATGTTCCTTCGTTGTGTAGATATTTGTTTATTTTAATTTCGATTAAGAAGGATTTTTATTGAACTGGATGACCTACATGGAGCTGGATGGTGATCAACATAGATAAATGACCTCTCTGTTCCTCTCATTTTTGCAGTTCATTGTATCAATTCCTAGAGTCACCAGTTTTGTTCACAAACAATGGCTAATGCTGAGATTCACTCAACCAAATACAAAATAATTTTAATACCAGTGCCAATGACTTCGTCTGGGAATATGAGGAGTTATTAAACTGTTAAACGGAGGAACAACTCATACTTATTGCATTTTTAACCATCTTGTACTGTATTGTCAACATAACTCATTTCTTTTAACTTTATGCATATCTATCTAACTGCAAATATGTATTGCAATCGCTCTTTTTACTATGCTTGGCCGCTATTGAGGAATTAATATTCAAAATGCATTGTTAGTATTGTTATGGGTTATTCTAAACTTCTTTCCATGACACAGTTTGCTTTATTGAGTTGAAAAATGAAAAGTTTTATTAGAGGCGATCGAGGGAGCGAAGCGACCTCCTATAGGAAGCCGAAGGCTGACTGCCCCGGGCGCAGCCCGCAAGCCAAAGGCTTGTTTCATTATAAATCGTCAAAGATAATCGAACGTTTTTCTAGCAATTTGATTGGCTAAAAGCCATGTTTGGAACTGGAAACGTAAACAGAAGGACCAAGGCTAAAGTTGGTCAATCCACAGAAACAATTTATACGGAACTGATCCCTCGATGCGATAAAAAGTTACAAAAATGGTGTGAAACATCTTCTCGGGGTTGTAATATTTTTTGAATAGCAAGAAGACAAAATAGAGTAAATGTAATGGCGTGCTTTGAACATTTACATAGGAGGAAATCTTTGGTTGAAATGTAGCGCATGAATTTCAATTAGTCTCAATTCAAATTTAACCACTAAAGTTTAACATCATACGGTTGCACCAAATGCTTTTTCTAAACTCTAAAACAGTACCGCTTCTAAAATCGACTATAATTATTAAATCAAGCATCAACTTTTTCGCTGCAAACACAGTATTGAACAACTCACATTTTAACGATTCTTTATTGTAATTGAAAGTTCAAATTCTTAAATTCGTACAAAATTTCATAAAATTGCAACAAGATAGACACGATTCGTCACCGGAAATACGCCAGACCTGTTATGGATTCATATTGGTTCACTTTAGACGCCTTTGTTTTACGTGACCATTGATTGGCTATTCGATTATCTGACGCTTTTAGTAAGAAAATACAAGTTGATCTGTTTTTAACAATCACACGATGTGTCTTGAAAATTGCAAATAGTTCTGCTTAATTTGCAAATATTTTGACCTACAATCGAATTATAAAAGGGTTACCACACGGCTACCGTGTTGGGATCGCCGTAGCCGTGTGGTAACCCTTTATTCTCATGTTCTCAATTCTCTCGATCAGTTCTAATAACGCATTGAATGTAGGGTATCTTATCCAAACACTACTGGCAGTTCAGGGAATCTGATTTTATCGGTCTCCTGAAATCGGACTATCCATTAGCCTGCGTGCAGAAAATTATCAAAATCGGTTGTATTTAGTATGAGAACAGGTCAATCGTTCATGAGTTGAGATAGTTGTGCACAGAAACCTATTTTCTGGATTTATTTTATAGTTTCAATAGCGAAATCTGCAAAAAACAAAATAAGATATGATAATTGATAAGATGTGAGCTTGACAATTTCTGTCCGACAGTAAACATAACAAAACCGATGTTAGGAAATTGCAAACTCAAAATTTTAGTTAGAATTCACAAAAAGTTAGGTGTAAAGCACTGTCAAAGCATGAAACCAAAATTTAGCGATAGCCACTCTAAAGCTTTCCTTTTAAGTCTGATGTTGAATGTTTACTTAATTGATCACGTTCTGGAACTCATGGCATTCTAATAATCAATCGCGAAGCAGCTTGTCACTTCAAAACAAAGCTATTGTACATTTCAAACTGCATTTTGTTTTTAATACTGTCTTCCCTTTCAAAGTCTTGCCACCCATTTGTGAAATTTGCACTAGTTGAACAATAAATGAATAAAAATGGCATGGAAGTTTACAAATCCGATGTAATTTCTTCCGTAGCACTTATTTATATTAAATTCTGTACCAGGATTCTGTAAAAGTAATCAAAACTTTGAATGAATCGATTGAGACTTCTGTTGGCATAACAACCACCAAAAAATAGATTCCACTCCCACTTCAGTTTATTTTGCTATTGTTCTTCAGATTTTTCACGCGCACATTACCTTGTCATGGAAGTCGGGTTACGCGCTGCTGAACATCTCAGCCCAGCAATGACGATCAGACGTCTATTGTTTTGCTTGCGGAAAAACATATTTTTGCTCTCATATCAATGTATCAAATAAGAAACTCAACTTTTTATAGCCTGAAATGATCCCAGGAACATTCCTGTCATTTGGAGTCCAAAATCACCAACTATCCTGTCACAGGAGGACCGTGAAAAGGACACACACAGGCTTGCATACATCTTGTCTATTTGTATATAGATAGATTATACTTAGGGGTGGGACAGTTAACCGGTTAACCGGTTAACCGTTTTTTATGGTCACAACTGGTTGTTTTTTTCACCTTTATTTTACAATGCTTGCTGCTGATTCGTCACCAGAGAATCTTGGCGACGAATCACAGTCCTCAATAGACAATAGTTTTCACACTTATTTGGAAGACGTCGCTGACTCAGCAGAACACGTTTTTGCCTGTGCGTTTGCAGACTCTACTAATCTGGTCAAAAACGTTTTCACAAGTCAGAGTCTATGCGCAGGCTATCAGAAAAACAAAATGACCGAAACCATTCGATTACGATACAGCAGTGGTGACTCGTCCTTCCAGCAAAGAAACTTTTTAACCTTCTTCATCTGCAAGGGTTGCAAATTTACTCTTTAGCAATTTTTGATTTCATCCTGAATAGAAAATGGTTCTTTCGATTGAAAATTTGAGACTACAGAGATGAGATAGCAAAATGAGATATCTAGTTTACAATACTCTGGTTATTTAAAAATTAAAATCCAGAATTGGTTACTTACTTGTGCAATCAGGTGGAGGAAAAAAACTTAGAGGATCGCCTGCTCCACTTACAGTCCACTTTCCGTTTAAACAAGAGTAGAAGACAGGAAAAGCTCTGACGGGAAACCACGGGTTTTGACATTGTGGCATGATGATAGTTCCAAATGATGCCATTGCACCATTTCGAGGCGGTTGCAAATACGGACATGTTGGTGCTGAATAAAAAAATTGCAGTCAAATAAATACTACTTACTCAATTCCCAAATAGTGTTTGAAGATGAGTTAATAAACTAACCTTGAACAAGAACAGTAAAACTGCATGACTCTTGTTCATTGCCACTGGGATCCCTACACGTGTATGTAACAGGTGTTGAAATCCCCTCTAGGAACAGACTGCCATTGTTTATTGTGGGTGAAATAGACAAGGGGCAGTCAGGATATGGACCGCAGTTATCTGTGAATACAGGCTCGTCCCAAGTTACAATTTGAGCACCTGATTTCTCTACAACGATATTCTCTGGGCATGATACCTTTTCGGGAATTTCTTTATCTGCAAACATTGGTGAAAATAGAATAAGAAGATACAAGAAAGCTGAGTCTATTCTCTTAATCAAATTGAATTTCACTTTTGGTTACACTTTCAGCAAACATACCTAGTACTTCAAATTTGAAGCGACAGACACGAGTGTTGTTAGCTCCGTCCTTTGCCGTAAATGTGACATCAACAGGAACCAATGTGTAATTGACCTTGTAACTCTTCCCTAGCTCATAATCACCTATGGAACTTGTGACGACCGGTTCATCACCACTGTTATCTGTAGCTACCAAGGCTGTAAAATTAACCCAACCATATGGCAAACCAGGTAGTGTGTTCGAAGACAAGGTGTAACCTTGGGTACAGTTCTCATTGCTGCTACCAAAATCGGGAGGAGTGATATCTATCAAATTAACCAAAAATAAGGTTTGCGTTAGGTATTTATTAGAATAAAAAATATATAGTGAGCTTGTTACAAATGTTTTCTTTACCTTCACACGTTGGTGGATTTGCTGAAACGTCAACTTGCCATTTTCCAACTGGATTCGTTTTATCAATAGCATTACATGAAAGGACGGCCACTCCCTTCAAACGGAAGTTATTTGAACATTGGAATTCGCACCGCTCGCCGACCTTTAAATTTCCAGCAAGACAGTCATACGTAGGATTCAAAACTTCTAGAAATTTATGGGTCTTTGAAACGACTGGACAAAGTATCTCTAAACAATGGCAACGAAACAGGATCCTCATATAATGGCATTATGCAGACAGAGTAAGTTTCTCTACTACGAGACCTAGCTACTACTCAGCTTACCTTTGCATTCAATAGGTGGACCGTCAAACAACTTTGTATCTAAGCATTTTACGTTTGTACTTCCACCACTTTTGTAGTATTTGTCATTGCAAGTGAAAGTACATTCAGTGTTAACCGGATAAGCGTTCTTAGCTGAATCGATAGCATTATTACAAACAGCAGAGTACGATGAATCGCTAACAGGGAATGTTGCCGGGCAATGAATTACTATAATAAAAATGGAAGGCAAAAAGTAAAATAACAAAAATAACTGTTGCTAATCATTTATGTTTGATAATATTAATTTTTTGCTTCCTTACATTGACAATGAGGGACAGTTCCTATCCAGGTACCAGCTGCCCCACAAGTAAGAACACTGCTTGATCCACTCAATTCATAATTTTGGTCACAACTGTAATGGCAAGCAACACCAAACACAGCCTTGTCACTACTGCATACGGTGGGGTTAGATATGTACCCATTAGTAATGGAAGTTGGCGCTGAACAAGGGCGAGCTAGAACAAAAAAATGGAAAAATTATCTTCATTATGTATTGTCCGTTGAAAAGATGTTCTTCTAGTTTACAGCAATAGATTCCCCATTAAAGTCAATACTTACGAGTACATTCTTGAGAAATTCCTGGATTTCCGTTGTAACCATCATCACAGTAGCAATCGGATTTGCGTGTTCGAGTAGTACCTCCTTTAGTACCTGAGTTGCTAGGGCATGGTGTACAGGCATCAAGACCCTCTAGCGAACCATATGTATTAACAGGGCATCCTTTAAAGGGCAATCAATATGATGGTATTAAATCTGTGAATGTGATTGATGATGGGAAGGCTAAAAACTTTAGTGGAACCACGTAATTAATTAGAGATACAGGACGTTTATCGGATTATTTTGAGACCAACTAAAACTCTATCAAACAGTAAATAGAATCAAGGAGTAAAGATGTTTTACAAAAGATACAATGGGTTGATTACAAAATCTAGCACCAGTGGATACTTCACATAATAGTTATGTTCTGCTAATCTTTTACAATAAAAAAGAGATTAAGATCATTTGTAATTGTAATTCCATGAATCAATGTCATCATTTTCACTTACGGTTGCATGTTGCTGTAGAGGCTTTCTCAGCTGTCCCATAATATCCCTTTGGACACACACAACGATATTTACCAGAGCGTAGATTACATCCACACTTTGCAGAAGAATCGCATTCACCACAGTAGCTCATTGCTACAGAAAATGTCTCGTAGTCTTTCTCATATGGATCTAGAGGTTACGATAAGAACGATTTCAGTTGTAACAATCACGATCAAAATTTAGTGTAAACAGCTATCATTTAATACGTTTATGCACAAAGTTAGTTTTCTAGGAGATATAAAAGTATATATATATATATATTGTGATGAATTTTTTTTAATGGTTTCTCGTAAAATAGACATAGTTGCGAGATTGCATTATGTGGTAAGAGTGATAAACCCAGGGTGATAAACAGGATATATTATATATGTTAACTGTGAGTATAATTTTCATAAAAGTGTTAATGCCTTACCTCCACGAATCTTTTTTGCTAGGTCTTCCAGTTGACTAAATGAGGGCTGAAAAAGGTACGTGCTAGGGTCAGTAGCGATCTTATCCCTGAGTGTGGCTTGATCGGATCCACCTGTAAGTGCTACGCTGTAGACCTCAACAAAACCAGTCTGCTTAATCTTTGTGGCTTCTGGAGTTGGATCCCGACCAGCGCTGTCCCATTTTCCGTTATGAATATTTCCGTAACCATCACTGATGAATATAACGGCTTTGTTGGACGATCCTCTGAAGAAATGGGTCTGTTTATTGCTGATTAATTCAGCGTAAACATCGTATGCATCCTGTAATGCACCACGAATATCTGTAGCTTGAGCATCAAAATTAATAGTAGCAAAATCTTCATTGAATTTACATTTATGATTTGCGTAAGATGGATTCAGGATATAGTTAAAATCAATCCGATGCTGTGTACTGAATGTACCAACTGCTATTCGCGTAGCATTGAACGCGATACGAATCTCTCCAAGGAGAGAATCGACAAAGTTTTTAGCAGCATTGAATCCATATCTTCCCATACTACCAGATGTATCAATTAAAACAACCAGTTCAGACTCTCCACTTTGAACACCAGTTCCCCAACAATTCAGAAATTGTTTGGTAGCTGGATCGACGTAAGATCCAGACTGCCTAATAACTTTATAATCAGAACATTTCTGTTGCAAAGAATCTTGAATAGCGCATGATAAAAGCAACGTAGCAAAAACGGCTACGGAAAACCTCCCCATAATTAATCTTGTGTTGCCACCGCCCACTTCTGTCTTTCAGGCAGAGGACAGTAATCAAAATGCTGCACTGGTTGACGAACTACACTTAAGACCAAACCCAATACGGAACAAAGAACAAGTTCCGTCCATGAAGGATGTACGTCGACATGTAAACAGGAACTAACAGTCTTCAATTCTGGAATAGCCGAAATGATAGATTATTAGCACAGTCGTCCTGCTGCACAAACACTGCCCGAATGGGAAATTCTACAGTTCGCAAATTTTTTGTTGGGTTTTTTGAGAAATTTATTGGCTGAGATGTATCTGCTACTTGAAAGAAAAAAATAATAAAACAATGAGAACTAGGAAGTTGATACCTTGAAATCAAATGTGTTTTCAATCTTTCCCAGCTAATTGTACTATCAATAGGTCAAGGATTTGAAATGTAGATGCAGGTCTGTGACGTTAATCAGCTGGTCAGAAAGCAAACTGAAACATAGGCCTGAAAGTAGGAGAGCGGAAGTCAACAACATTCCCCATTTGAACAGATGTAAAAGGAAATCGATGAAAAGTAGAACACTGGAGAAACTTGGAAATGATTTGGCTTATACAAGCCAGAAAAATGCAGATGTTATGATGCAAAACATTTATTTTTTTTATCGGATAATGATTGACTTTCTCCCCACGTCATCATCCGTCAATCAACTTTGACAGCCTATCCTACTTTCGTATTATCGGGACGTCAAGCTATATTCGTTTTGCAACGTCATAGCAATTCACGCATTTCTGCCATACGATTTCATCGTTTACTTACGTGCTCGAAAGTGCTTGTTATGACTTAATAATTCGTTATGCGGAATACAGGAGTATATCAAAATATGCGTGAAAGTCATGATAGATACAATAATGATTGCTATTTTGCCCTGGTTATTGTAGAACAGCTTTTGATAGTTAAAGGTGTTGGATAAAATTTTTAGGATATCAGTTTAAGTATGCTACGGAGCGTTTATTTATTGTTTATACAGCTGTGACAGAGTTTGGTTTTACTTATTGAACTGACGTTCGTCCTACCAAATGTTGATGTCTCAGGTACAAAGCAAAGAATTTTTGTCGATCTCCCTACACGGGGGCCCCCATGTTGTTATTTGAGAACTAGAGATTTGGTGAAATATCAATCACGAGCAATGCCTGCAATACACGTATTTTTATAAGAAACCAAGCAAAGGATCTTCTGCTAAAAGTTTCTTAATTTTCATCAAATTTCTGTACCAAAAGTTTCTTAACGATTTTTAAATACTCAATTTTCTCGAAGACACAAACATTTACCAAACCACAAAAAACTATTAAACCACATTACATTCAAGCTCTATCAAACATTTAACTTCCTGTAACTCACTCACTGCGCTTAAAGTAGTTATTCAATGTGGAGAAAGGCTTTACACGGCTAAATTTCAAAAGCAAAACCATATTGAAAATTTGCTATTGTTTATATATTTCCCAGGAAGTACTACAGTTACTTAAATTTTCAGCCTTATTACCAAGTTTCTTATAAAAAAATTCGTGTATCGCCTGAGCCTTGAATATATCAGTATCACATAAATGAATTGAAACATAAATGTTCCCTGCATTAGGTTTTGAAATAAAAATGCAAAGAAAATACACATGTGCTGGAATTTTATTTATCTGAATTAAATTATGAAGTTTACGTGAAGCTTACATGATGAAGTCACTTGCACATACATAACTGTACTTTACGACCATGGTCAATGACCACAAAACATTACCGCGTTTGTGACTTTCTCTTGGTTGTAATTGAACCTTTGTTACATAGCAGTCATGTGAAAAAGTATCCTAATTTAATAGGTTCTGAATAAGTGATGATGATGATGATAAAAACTGTCCTTGTTAAACATTTCCCCCTCCGCTTCATGTTAGCTCCGGCGCCCCTGGCTAGGCCCCCGTACAGACCTCGACTTCCTCTTTCGGGAAGACTAAATGCAAACTCTTGTTAAAGGTTTTATCCTTCCGATCGGATCAGACGTGCATTCGTCTTTACATCTTTTTTAAACTTTGAAATTATTTTTAGCGTAATCATGTTAAATTCTTTACAAATACATTCTAAAGACGAAATAATGTTGAAACGCCAAACAACTTGTTTTTATCGCTGATTTTATTACCAAATAATGTATAATTGATAGACCACTTCGGTAGAACACCATCGCCACCTTCAAATGTCAGTAAGTATGAAATATTCATGCAGAGATATATTTCCGTAAAGATTAGTATTATAATCAATTCTTCGACGATATTGCAGATATAGAACTGTACTAGTCTAATAAGGACTAATTGTATAGCAAGAATGTCCAATTATGTTCAACAGTTATACCAGCTGTGCATGTGTACAAGAAACTATCAGAGAAACATGAATTTTTAGAAGTACCGCATAACTTACTTGGTGTACTCTCAACAACAATTTAGATATATTTTTAGATGAATATCAGATAGATATTCAACAGATATGGAATTGATTTAATCCACGATTTGCATACAACGAATGAATAATAACATCAAAGTGATTTCAGCTTCAAGATTAATTTAATTACGAGCCACGTAACAATCGCCTTTCCAATCAATAGGATATTGTTCTGTCAGGCGCGGATAGAGGGGGGGGGGTCGGCTATGTCTCCCGACATACGTATCTTTTCTTCTATGAAATGACGTAATCGTCATATTTCAGATTGAA
>JANVCG010026343.1:0-11690 GCA_025505365.1 Haliclystus inabai | reverse complement strand
GATTTGTAACGAGATTTTTTACTTGAATTATTTGCAAGTTTCTCACCACCCATCTTTCTTTTTCATCAGTCAAGCCTTCATTTCTCTTCTTACATTCTCCTCTCAACTCTGAATGTAGCTTTTGCTCAACAATGGTGTAATCTGGTGAAATGTATATGCGTTCAGTAGCAGTCGAAGTCTTTAAAATCTTTGCAGATCTCAGCATAAGCTTCTTTTCTTCCATAGTTCTCATTTTGACTTGAATAGGTTGGGGTCGCGCGGCATCACGTTTTCCAAGCCTTTTGGTTGATTCTATTTTGACTTCAATTTTCAAAAAATCCTTGCAAATTTCTCGCAAAGTCCTTGCAAAGTCCTCAATGCATGGGCAGACTATATGATCAACTGAAACCAAACTTGGGAAATTAAACTCCTTGACTCTCAGGGAATGTCTGCATGAGATGAAATTCTGACAATATTAAATTTTCAATGTTTAATTCTGCTAAAGAACGTTTGAATGCTGTAAGAAGCGTGTAACATCGAATGCTCAGGCTAGTCTCATAGAAAGTTATATTTTCGCGAGAAACATACTCAGCGAGGTAATACAAGGTTAAGTTTAATAGAACGTATAGGCTACTATTTGTAAACAGTAGGTGGTGACCATTATATACAGGTGATTGCTTTATACAGTGACGTTTACACACAAGTTTCATTGTAGAGTAGAATTATTCTCTGCTGTCACTAAAGACGAATAATTTTGTGTTTACTTTCATTTGATTCTAGAATTTTACAATGCCCCATTGCAGCCTGGCAGTTATTACACTGCTTTTCAAATTGCATATGTCTCTGATACTGTCTATTCTGCTTCCGGATGGTTTCCAGCCGTTCAAACAGCCTCAGAAAGTGATGATGATGATGATGATGATGATTCATTAGGGTCTGGTACAATTGCTGCTATTGTAATTGCTGTTGTGGTACTTGCCCTGATCTTCATTCTAATTTTGGTTTATTTCAAAAAAAGAAAGGGCAAAGATCTACAAAAGAAAACGATTGATGAAGTTGATGGGACATGTGATATGCCAATGCTGTAGTTTAACAAGTTGATATGAATGTCCACAAAGACACAGCTTTTATAAAACATGAACCAGGTTTTTCTTTCAGTTTGTATAACTATAGCTATCCAAGAAATACTTATCATCAAGTTAGTTGAAAAATATTGAATCACCACATCGAAAGTAGAACTTTAGCGAAACTACGTAGATATTGACCAATTAAACAGAAGCAGAGGATTTTCTGTAACATGAAATCATAGTATGTTGTTAACAAATATATAGACCAAGTCATCGAGATTAGTAAATATAAGTATAAATATTAGTAAATACAGTAGATCTGATTAAGCCGATTTATGGAAAACTGGCTTATTCAAATTTTCAATCTGTTTTAGACAAGACAAATATATATTTCAAGTGATCATACAGTTTTCGTTTGTAAATATATTCTCTATTATAGAACAAGCCATATTAATAAACCTATATATAAGTACAATCAAGATATTATAATTAGAACCAAGATAGTCTAACTCAAAACCTTGATTTTGTAGATTTTGAAGAGGATAATAATAATTATACTCTATATCTTACCTTCATCAAATCGACAAAATAAAACATAGTTGAGGCAATTAATTTATTGCAATTTTTAAATCCAAGAGAATTAAATTAGCTTTATTAAATATTACATCATTTTTTTCAAATCCTCAGGGGTTTACCGGGGTCATCTCAAGGGGGAGCAATTGACACACCCATAAAGCAGCTCATATTAATGATATACCAACTAAATACCAACTTCATGTAAAATATAAATTATTGTTTCAATTACATTTTACCTTAATGAAGAATTTACAAGTATCTGTAACAACGATAATTATGTTACACAGTAACAAATTATGGTATTCCTGTCACTGATAAGCAAATCTCAGAAATAACAAACATTTTCTTGCAACTTTTTCGCTATAGTTGTGTTGAGAAATAAAAATCCTCATTTAGAGTGTTTAATTTTAGAAGATGAGTCAACAAAAACAAAGTATGACCCCTTTAAAAAAAAATTTTTTCTCCCCTACCCCTGTTACGATTTGAGCAGCGCGAAATTCGTTTCGCCCAATGGAGGCAGCCAGGAAATCGCTGAAGTAATCTGCAAGATGGATATTCGAAGTGAAACATCATTTTTAACTCCTGTTCTTGAATATTTGAAGCTGCTAAATGTATTTCACGCGCTTTGT
The DNA here is from genome assembly GCA_025505365.1 of Haliclystus inabai. Taxonomy (NCBI): domain Eukaryota; kingdom Metazoa; phylum Cnidaria; class Staurozoa; order Stauromedusae; family Haliclystidae; genus Haliclystus; species Haliclystus inabai. The sequence continues at coordinate 9,439 of JANVCG010026343.1, read as the reverse complement.
TCAACGGAGTACAGACATACGACTTGAGTAGGTTTGTATTTTCTTAGAATCTTGGTCTGCTACTTTTATTGTTCCCATTGAAAGCAACCGCAACACAACCAAACAGCACCATTCTTTTGCCACAGTCCAATCTTTATCATGCTTGGAACCACTCACTGTGGTTATACCTATTGTTAGGGAAGTTACAAATTTCGCATCAATGAATCTGAAAGGTCTCCACTCAATTGTGAATACTATTCTAGAAGTTGTTTATGAGCTGTGAAACTATTTTGAAATAAACGTAGAATTGATTTATTTAGAAATACGCTTTTTTATGAAAGTGCTAACCATTTCATATCAAATTGAGAGTGTTTACCACAATTACGACCTGATATACGACTATATTTGCAATGAATATATCACGTGCCTTATGGATTCCTTTCATGGTCTTTACTTTCCTAACTGGTATGTTACAATTTCTTGGAAGGTGTGATTCATTAAGCTCACATCTTGTTTGTATAATAATATAGGTTAGTAGTATGAAATCTCTCTAAGCTATATGCTGTTGAAATTTAAAAAGCTCAATATCAAATTGACTGAAAAAAAGAATTTTTCACATGTCTGAGTAACTTTAGCTTTTAGTTACACTCCAGTCGTTCGACAATAAGGAAACCTTGAAAACCTCAACGTTTTTAAACATTATAAACATTAGTATACATATGATTCAAGTGTATTATGTATTAACATGCATACTATTTGAAATAATTTTCAAAAGTAATTTTCTACTTGATTAATTTTCTGAAGGTGAGACATGTCGAAACGTCAAGTAGCAGTTCTTTTATCATTTACGGTTTTTTCTCAACTGTGAAGTAATTTTGACAAGCTTTTTATCTTTCAGAGAGGTACTACTTTGTAGGTGATAAAATCAAGGGCTGTTGATTACTCAGATTTTAGTTAATCAATTACTGTTACAATTACTTTTGAATTACTCTACCTTAATAAAAGTTATCCTGATTACTAATTACTGATTACTTTTTTCCCATTTATACACCATGATTAGGATAACTTTCATCACAAATATTTCAAAAGCTGGTTGATACGCGAAACTTCAACATAGAAAATACTGTAATTCACTGATAGCACGAAATAGCTTGTACGGCTCTCAATGTAAATAAGTTGTTAATGATAACGTATCACAATACTTGACAGTAGATACCATGGTTACTATATGTTTCGAAGGATATAGATGAGTCAAGTCGAAGCAGATTGATATTTTATTGAAACATAAAATTGCTGGCAATAACAATAATACGAAACTGTACTATGATCAATAATGATAATAATTCACTGAAAGGCAATAAAACAAATATAAATTAGATTATTAAATACAAAGTAAGGCCAAGCTGTAAGTACTAACTATAAAGCAATAAATTGGGCTAAACAATCAGACAATGATATACAAGGCTATAATTGTACAATAACATTATAATTATAATTGTACAGTAGATACCATAGTTACTATAGTTACATCTACAAAAATGCTTTTCCAATCCCAAATGATTTAAACTTTGATAGAGATAGGCAATGTTGATAAAGCACGTTTGTTTCTCTTTTACCAAATCTGGAGCTTTATTGGTTGCTTCCTTTCTAAATTTCAAATATTCTCACTGCAAAACTTTGTGATGTGCATTTTTCTTGTAAACTCAAAGACAAAGTGAAAGTCTTGAAATCTTACGAAAAAGAAATGCCATTTTGTATGCAAAAATCGTTTTTCTAAGCAATAATTTTCTATGCATTACTTGCCCTATTGTTCGAGAACGAAAGAGGTGTCGCTTTACATAGAATGCCATACAGCCCGTATTACTGAGTACCATATCCCATTTATATATTTATCAAGTTCTACAATTGATGAATAAATATTGTCTCACATTCTAATTGTGTGTCTTGGTCCTGTGTTTACAAATCCTCTTGAGTTTTGTACAGACTTTGATTCAGTCCAATCTCGCAGCATCGTTGCACTGAATTCTAATCTGTTACGTCGATCAAACATCCATAGAATCTCAGGTTGCTATAGTACCTCGTCAAAGTCCAAATTAATCTGTAAGCTTCAATACCATTCATGTCAAAGATGAACTGAGTAAAATGTGATAATCAGACAAGGAATTCAATAATTTAAATTAAAAGAACATCTTGTCGAGTGTTAAACAACATTTTTTAACACTTATTTTCCCATGCATGTTGTTTTTGTCCAGGTTCAACTACTTCTACAGTAACCATAACAACCCCACCCATTGGTCAGCTTATAACGTATGGCCAAAATGAAACAATTGGTTCTAAAACTGTTGAGTTCAGATGTTTGTTTACAAGCAATTATACTGTCAATGCAACATGGACACGGCAGGATGGTACTCCTCTGAAACCAGGACATACTATTTTGACATCAGGAAGTGACACTGTTTTAACTATTCCATCTGTTGGCATACTTGATAATGATGAATACAATTGTATATTGCAAGATGTGAATGGAGCTGTAACAGCTTCTGTTGATCTCACTGTACAAGGTGAGATAATAAATTACTACTAATGTTTAGTATGACTAATATACTTTATTATCATTCTTTTTTCATTCATTCACACACACTAATGACACATAGTTTACCAGTAAACGGGAGTACGTTGTTATTAATTTTGAAAACATATACAAATTTACATAATGAATAACATGTGTATAGTGACATGGAATCAAACTATTGTCTCCTGCAGAAGGTGCTGAAACACTTTCATCAATTGCATGAAAAACTCTGGAATGTCAAAAAAAACTCTTTATAAGGCAATGATTTTTCTCTTGCTTTGAATTTTAGCTTTTCCACATGTTATAATGAATGGTGTGAACCAAACTGTGCGCGTCAATCAGCAAGCTATCATCATCTGTTCTGTCACTGGTTTCCCGATTCCAGTTGTTACATGGACAAGAAATGGTGCCGCTACATCTGGAACAAAAGCTAACAACAACAGTCTCATTATTGATAATGTTGCAAAAAGTGATGCTGGGATATATAACTGTATTGCTAATAACAGTATTGGTCAAACCTCATCATCCATAGCAATGATTGTTCACTGTAAGTATTTTATTGTTGACTACTGACTCAAGAGGTGTACTTGATCTGATTTTTTTTACTCCAGTTCTGAAAAACTCCTACCGGCTGAATTTGATTCCAATTCCAGAACTGTTGTTCAAAATCCAGAAAAAATCAACTTCACCCGGTTTCAACTCTAGTCTTTGAAAAATTAAGCACATTGGACACATTTTGAAATGTTACAAAAACTCTGGCTCCTTATCCTACTGCAGTTGAGAATGACAAAGCTTCAATCTGGCTCTTGCTAAAACGTGAAAACCCTGCCAGAGTCTGAGTTTTTTTTCCATCTCTGATTGGCTGACTGATTGACTAACAGACTTTGAGATACATGATTAATGATCATTATATTAACTCATTGCAATCATAACTTCATAATCTACTTGTCTTTCTAGTCTTTATAAATTATAAGTTTAATTACATGTAAGAGGCTGGCTTGAAAATTAGAACTTTTTTATCCAACATCATGAGACTTTGTTGAATATGATAAAATCTTGTTTTTTGCACCCTTGTCGTCTGACTTTGGACAGACAAATTTAGATGGTGTACAGGCGGCCCTAAACGTATCATGCAATATTGGATGATTTTTATTTATTAAAAAATATTTCAGAAGTTGGATAGAAGTCATGGAGTGTTCTCATGTCCTCTGGGTCCGACAGAATACTCAACCTTCCAGAAACCTAGATTTTAAAGAAAAAAGTCTTCAGACTTTCCCACTGAATAAATTTTTCAATTTATTTTTATGCTAACTATGAATTAATTCTAGTATAATATTCTATTTTTAATCCTTCCAATTTGAGAATGTTCTATTTTTTGTTACTTTATCCAGCAATAGAACAAAAATCTTTCTAACAGTAAAAAGTTCAGATTTCTTTGGAATTTACCCAGCCTTGTGGAAACCTAGTTGCCAAGTTGCTGGGTTTTGTCAGACCCTGTGTGTCTTGCCATTACAATATCTACACAGATGCACGAGTACTCAACATTGCACCTGGATAAATTGTCGACAGACATAATTCAAGTAGTGAAAGATGAAAAATATGTGTGGATTTGCAACTTGGATTACTGTAGAGAGTTCCTATATTAAACTGTTAGAATTAGAAGTATGCCTGTGATTGGATTTTCCCAAATGGAAGACTTATACAAACACTCTTTAATCATAATCTGATCTGAAAGGCCGTATCTAATACAGTTTAAAGATAGATCTGAATCAGCGCCACACTCTAATTTGTCAATAGCAGCTAGCTGCTATGGTAACAAGCATTGTATAGCAATTACCATATTGTTGAATAATCTTCTGCTCATGGATACAACATGGTACAAATATTCCACATGACAAAGTCACATGAAGTTTTGTAAAAAAAAGTTGTAGGCTATCATTTACCCTTAAAAACACCAACTTCTTTAATAAAATATTTCCATTGAATTTCGAAATATCATTTTAATCAATAACCAGTGTCTTTTGCATAGTATATTATCCCATAAATGTATATAATCACTCAATGTCAGCAACACTCCTATTTTTCCGTCAAACTGTTCCATTTTCCTGTAATGATTTCATTTTTTTTTTATTGTTGACAATTTAGATCCACCAGAGATTGTGGCAAATATGCCCAATAACACACAACTCCAGTTGACTGTTGGTAGTACTTTCTTCTTCTCATGTAATGCCACAGCTTCTCCTCGCGCATCAATTACCATTGGAAAAACTGGAGACCCAAGTCCTGCATCTGGATTAAGTAGTTTAAACATAACCATTGAAAATGTTCAACGATCTGATGAATCCAGTTATTATTGTTGGGCATCTAATGGTATTTGGTCATCTTATACTGCGATCGATTTGATTATTTTATGTAAGTACTTTTATACTCTCTTATCATTCTATTTATTATGTTTCTACTTTTTATACTTAATCCCCTTCTTGGTATAATTATTATAGATACCTGATTAAGTATTGGTCATTAACTTAAAACCTCACCTGTTATAGTATGTCACACTATCTTGACATTTGATTTTGCAGTGTTTCGCATAGTGCAGTTCATCATGATCAAACTATCGTTATTGAATGATCACATACTTTCCTAGCCTGCGTACCAGCCCCGACGTTTTTTCCTCAAACGATAGGGTCTGTGCAACAACGCATGGTTCTCTGTCCAGCGAAAGTAGAACGCAAACAGGAATTGCGACCAATTTCTCTAATAAACTGTGACAAGTCACACATTTAGGGCGAAATGCTCGCAGTTTGAACGTTTTTTACAAGTTTTACAACGCTGAACTGATTCTTTTTTTGATCTTGGGCATGAGATTGATCACTGGTTCTGTTATGAATATGATACTTGCGTTTTATAATAGTATGAAAACAACACAGCAAATGAAAAGATAGAAATCTTATTGATTAAAGGAAAATAGTTGAAGGTCGTTTCTGATTATTTATGGTTTGGTGTTGATTTAACACGCAGCAATCACATTTGAAAATAAAATAAGCCTGGGAAAAACAAACTTTAATTTCAAAAGCTATGATTACAAATCCTAGACACTTTGCATATCGTCAAAGCCATATTAAAAGGCAGAACCGACATGGAATAGTATATTGAAAATTTTCACACATAGAGAGAACAATGTAAAATTTCATAAATTATCATGAATTAGGTCCCGAGATCTCTGTAACCGCCGGACAGAAAACCATGCGTTGTTGCACAGACCCTATCGTTTGAGAAAAAAACGTCGGGGCTGGTACGCAGGCTAATACTTTCCCAAACTCTGATTGCAACATATAATTTTAAAGTTGGAGTGTTGGAAAAACTTTCCATGTGAAGGCATTGGCATGGAATACTTCTGAAGTGATCTATGCTAATCCAGGCAAAACCCCATTTTTTTTAATCCTATCAATGATAGCCATTACAATCAAACTTGTTGGATGCCCCCTTTTTAGTGTCCAATTAAGCAATATTAAGCAAGTAGACTCTATTAAGTTGTTTGCCGTTTGAAGCTTTTCTTTTGTCAAAAATAAGTATGTGGCTATATGTTGAACATTTATTAATAGTTTTATAATTTTCAGATTTAGCTTACAAGAAGATGAGTTGCATTAGAGTCCTATCAACGCTCAAAATGTTATAGCCATGTTAAAAGCTCATAATCAATCATTTTCAACAGGAACTTCTGATAGCACAATACTGTATACTCAGTAATTGAGTGACACTGTCTCTGTCAAATCTGCTCCAATTCTTTCCAGTCCAACCAAACACAATGCAGCCTGCTCAATTGTACTTGGATAAGAATTGGTCCTGTTTGCCTCCAATTCTGTTTTCACTTTCAAAATGTTTCTTATGCAAACTCTTTCAATTTCTGATTGACTAAAGAGATTTCAAGATTGGCTGTAAAACCACCAATTGTAATGTTAAAACATCTTTTTGCACTTTTTCAGAAGTCCAATTGTTTACTTTAGTATGTATGAAATCCCACGGCAAATGTTTTGGAAAGGCCTAAGTCAAAGTAGGGAACCACTTTCAAATATCAAACAGTTTTGACTTGTTGAAATTTTTCTGCACAATTCAAAGTAATTTGAGCTCCCGGGAGTCACACTGTATGAAGCAATGATCTACGATAACAAGTTGTTTGTATCAGAAATTCCATTATTTTTGTGTTGAGTTGAAATTAAACCTTCAGGGTCATGAACTGATCTCAAGTTTTATTCCTTTGACCACTGAGGGTGAATGGTACATTCCCTAAGTCAGAAACCATTTAGTTCCGCTCAAATCTAATACAACTGCAGCACTGTGTTTTCAATTTCTTTTTTTGGGGTATTACTATTCTTAAAATGGTCAATTATCCAATAGTGCAATTGGCGTTTTGTAGGCGGATGATATCCTAATGCAAAATTACTTTAAAATTCTTACTGACAAGATACAGGATGCTCTTAAATTATTTGTGTTCAGCTGTTTATCTGGTTACGACCATAAACGTACATCAGCAGTAATCAAATAAAGTTAATTGACAAAATTATGCCTTTTTGGTAGTATTAGTGATTTAACTGTACAACTTTTCTTCTTCTATTAATTTTCATCATCTTGTTTGCATCATAGACTTACCGGTGATAACAATGGTACCAGCTACAAATATGAAGTATTACGTCAAAGAAGGCGAACCATTTAAAATTACTTGTGATTCAGATGGTAATCCACAATCATTTAATACAATAAACAAGAATACTAATACTGCGCTAGTTTTTGGCCCTGGTCAACAGAATCATACAATTGATAGAACAACAAAAAATGATGGTGGGAACTATTCATGTGTGGCCTCGAATAGTGTTGGTTCTACCACAAATACTATTGTCTTGGTAATAGTCAGTAAGTATCATGTTATTCATCATATACAATCTAATGTTCATCATTTGTGCTAGACATGTCTAATGCTATGGTAACCATGAAAGACAAACCGTTTTGTTAAAACAAAATAAGCACTACGTTGTACTTTTTCAAAAAGTGTTATTGTACTACATGTATTTTCAAACAAAGTTTCAAGTGTTTGAATTGATTGTTGGGAGATGGAAATTTAGTCTCAAAACTGTAAAGAATCTATAAATTGTGGATTTGATCCAATCTTTCATTCAACAATCTTACTATATCTATAAACGCATGGGTATTGCTTTGTTCTCATCAAAGTGATGTGCCGTCTCTCTTTTCCAGGTGTGCCTGATGCTCCGAGAAATTTAGAAGCTGTATCAAAGACATCTGTTTCTGTTGAATTAAAATGGGATGAGCCAAATTTTGATGGAAATAACAAAACAGAGGGATACATAGTTGCATACTCACCTGTAGGTCAAGGAGATGCTCAACTCGTTCTTTTCAGTTGCTCCAGTGACTGTGCTATCATGCAGCAGAATGTGACTGGATTGAAACCATTCACTAATTACTCATTTGCTGTAATTGCACGTAACGGAATTGGTAATAGTGTAAACAGTAACACAATTTATGTTACTACTGAGGAAGCAGGTATGTATAGTAATGCTATAGCAGATTTTTGAAGCCATTGACTTCAGAAGAAAGGGCAGCTTCAAATTTTTGTATTTATTAAAATTTTGTTTTTATGGATAGTTTCTTCTAGCCCTTTTTGCTATAAAGTCCCCATTCAATAGCTAACATCTAATGGAATTTTATTATTGAATTTGTTGTGCTGTCAATGTCATTGAGTTATATATTGTTTGATCCTAGATCTACTATCAGTTATTCACAGACTACTGCAAATGAGGAAATATTGATGTTTTCCTCATTTTTCAAAATCATACAGTAGTTACAATTTGAAATGTTACCTTTTTTAGCTTTCTTAAAAATATGGAAGAAAATACATGAACATTTCTGAATTATTATATCATTGCTATTAATTACTATCAAGTAAGCAATGTCTGTCACAATCATGTTCAGAGATTGATCAGCTATATAATTCACTATAACATAGTTCTACACTTGCCACGAGGGGAATGAATTAAAGCATAGATTACTTTACATAGTTACAGTCACGCTCATATCACATTACATTGACTCAAGTTACATACAAACAGAACAGATGTCACAATGTCATCCCTCATAATCGGAAAATGAACATTATCAAATGTTATGAATTCTCTGTTATCTTTTAATGAGTTACATTCGTAAACAGATTCAACGGATCTTTATGCACTCACCTTGGGCATCGAGTAATTAGCTTGAATTGATTTACTAAAATTACATGTGAAACTTTTGTGTTATTGTCAATCACTGCATTGACAAATATGTTCACCAAAATTTACTCAATATGCGTTGTGGAAAGCATAATGAAAATTCTATTTTATTTCTGCAAAGAGTTTGTACTGATTTTTATTTTTCGTTTTTTTCAACTGGGCCTTATCATTTTTAAATACTGTTTGAGAATGATGTGTTAGTTCCATCTAATCTGATTGGTTTTTTAGCAAAAAAAAACTTGTTTTATTAATGCCGCACTAACTATCAGAATATGTAGCCCATTAAAACAACAAACACATCAAGTTCTAATATGTGGTATTTCTGGTTAGACTTTGAAAGTGTACAACCTACTAAAAATTGTCAAAACATTTGAAGGAGCTGAGAGAAGCTTCTGAAACCATCATTCTAGTTTGTGCTTATTGCACATTGTTCAATAATTCTGTAACAATTATAGTTGTTAGACAAAGCTTTAATTTTTATTGTTTGCTCGAGTATTTCTCCATGAATCTAGCAATTAGTATCTAATCCAAACTTTGCTTTTATTTGCCATAGTTTTCTTATCTTAGCTTTACATTTACAATTTACAATGTACATTTTAAAAAAGCAACC
>JANVCG010026342.1:0-26888 GCA_025505365.1 Haliclystus inabai | reverse complement strand
GGCAAAGACTACTATTGCTCCTTTAGATAGAACGAAAATATTATTTCAAAGTAAGTGAATTTCATTGTTTTCGTGATGTATTCGAGATAGTCTATTTGTGTTCTCCTCCTGTTCATAGCAGGTTATATTGAGTCTTCACACAGGCACAAGCACAAGTTCCAAATGTTCGTGAACAATGATATAAAAACGAAATGGGCTTGAAAGGCCAAACACCAAAGCTGTGGAAGGAAGTCTTTTTTGGCAATTGCTTAACAATTGTTGAAAATAAATTTATGGCCATCTAGTCGAAATTTACAGACTTATGACAGTATCTGATGTTCGATAGACCTTCTCACGAATTTGAAAATGAAAACAAACAGAATGACTTCGATGAAATTTCGAATCCTTATTCGCAAGAGAAAGACACTCAAAGCCATTTAACAAACGAGCTAATGTATCAGAATACTGTTGCAACAAGAGATTGATTGACTGTGGTAGAGAAATTGAAATAAAATTGTGTTGAATACCCCCCCCCCAAGCCCAACGCTAACTCAATCATGACATTCCCTTACCATAAATGTGTAATAGAACTTTTCAATTTATGATTTGTTTACAAACAACATGAAGACATAACTCACCTGTTGTCAATGCAAGCCAAAAACACATTTAAACAAAGTTTTTTCATCAGGTTGTCTCTTAAGTAGCTGCTTATATTCAAGATAATGTTAAAACTGATTACTTCATTGATTCTCAATTTTCAGTTTCACAGAAGCCATTCACAATCAAGGTGTGTAAAATAACTCATTACTCTTTTCACTGGTATTTTGTTTATTTATTTGAAGTAAGCAAAAATGATTGGTTTTTTTAGGGAGGATATATGTTGCTACGTGATGGTTACCGTAGTGATGGTTTACTAAGCTGGTGGAGAGGAAATTCTGCCACATTGGCCCGCATCGTTCCTTACGCTGCATTGCAATTTACTGTACATCAGGAACTGAAACATTTACTACGTGTAGATAAAAATGACAGGTAAAAAAATATTCGAAATATTACACAGCATGAACAAATGAAAGCAGGCATAGGGCTACATGTTCCAACTGTCTTAATATACTTACTGGAGTTTTCAAAATTCTTTAATTCAATCAATGCTTTTCTCACTCAAGTTTCTTCTGATCAGCCTGAATTGACCAGTTGAATCAAACTTGCAATTAGATGATTGAGTCACCCAAAACATTTGATAATTTGAATGTTCATCTGGTTAATATTATAATTTATAAATCACCATGTAGTCTAGTTATTTGCTATTTTGAATGTATCCATAATTACTAGCTTGCGTTATCAAATATGCTATAGGCCTACTGTCGGCTAATATTTTGTACAATATAAATAAATAATGAGATTTAGTTGAGAATTTAGCAATTCAGTTGTTAAATCAATTATTCATCCTTTTTCCAGAGTCTTGCCTCCTATCCGACGTTTTATGGCTGGCTCGTTATCTGGAATTTCAGCCGCGTTTTGCACTTATCCACTAGATATGGTCAGAGCACGATTGGCAGTTGCTAGGAAAACCAAGTAAGTTTCTCTCAAGGACTCCAATAAAGGTCTATATAATTTGATGTGATTAATGCAAGTGTGCCGGTTTCTTGTTTATTTTAATCTTTGTGTTATTCAAGTTGTTCCCATGTTTTGATTCTGTATTCCTCAATGTCAACAACAAAATTATACTATGGTTGAAACTCTATGTAGAAATTATATTTTTATCTGAAAAAGTCCAAGTAGGCCAAGTCATCTGAGGGATACTGTAAGCTTTGGTTTTCACTTGTAGTGAATTTAACCTATTTTATGTTTTTAGATATTCCAATTTGCTTCATGCAATGAAGAAAATTTATCATCAAGAAGGATTTAGAACTTTTTATAATGGGTTTATACCAACCGTATTAGGGATCATCCCTTATGCAGGGATATCGTTTTTTACTTACGAATCATTGAAATCCCTACACCATGATAAAATGGAAGGACATGAACCATCACCATTGTATCGTTTAGCATTTGGTGCATGTGCTGGTTTATTAGGGCAAACATCAAGTTATCCTTTAGATATTGTACGTAGGAGAATGCAAACAGATGGACTTGATGGTAATGGATATAAATATAGAAATATAACAAAGACTATTTCTCATATCTGGCATAGTGAGGGACTTATTGGTGGCTTTTATAAAGGGCTCAGTATTAATTGGGTAAAAGGACCTGTTGCAGTTGCTATAAGTTTCACAACATACGATTTAATGCAAGACTTGTTCCAAAAGATTTTAGAAGGTTAATGCTTCATTCCAAATCATTTCTACATGCATTATAGTGTAGAATAGTATAGAATTGGAAAGAAGTTTGCGGGATCAGTTAATGCTAGGTACTTAAACTGTATACAGTACCTTAGGATTATATTTATCATACAGTTGTACTTCAAAGTGTGGCAATAGACATTATCATTACTGGTCATGTAAATAAATCAAGTTATTTCACTGTGAAATCAATTCAGCCAATTATTATAATTTCGTGTGTATATATTGTTTTCATTTGTTTTTAATGAGTTAGTTAGTATTCAAATTAAATAACAAAGTTGAAACATGTTTATTGATGTAAAATTGTTAAATATTCGATTTTCATTATTGGATAATGGAAAAATTTCCAGTTGTTTTGATCTTGTTACAATACCTTTGTTGATTTATTTTATGGCATTATTTTCCCACAAATACAAACATTTGGTTTTTAATAGCTGCTTTGGGCTAGCAAGATAGATAGCTGATTTTAATTGCTGCAATGAGTTGTTACCATAGTAAGAAGCTATTTCGCGTATTTCTCTAAAAGTTCCAGCTAAAATTTCAATGTAGGATAATTCAGATGAGCTGCAAATAATATCACTTAATTAAGTATTTTGCTATGCCAAGACTGTAGTTTTCAACTTTTTGTAGTGCAATGGAAATGTCTTTCCCATCAATTTTCTGGAAAATTGATGATAATGATGATGATGGTGTGCAAATGCTGTCACACTTATGCTATAAAGAATTCCTCATGTTGTGATTCTTCACTTTCGGAATTGAGATTCAAGTTTTTTTTTAATCAATTTTATTTAACTCTTGTTGGTGACTTTTGACGTTATGTGTCATCTGATTGTTTCTCTTCGTTTTGGAATAATTTAGTTGTCGTATCTATGGCAACAATGACTACGGGGCTATTTCACAATGGTAGCCATCAAACATGGCTGTTCTTTTGCGAAGACCTCTTCCTCCAAAATCTAGGAACACCAAGAAACATCAAGCTAAAGCTACTACAGAAGACTTCGAAGAAGAATTTACAATAAATTTGAAATCATTGACTTTGAAAGCAATAGAAAATAATGAAAGATTTGAAAGTCTGAAAGGTGTTCATGATCAAACGTGTTCTTCGTGTACTTGCCAGAAGCCAAGAGGACCAGACGCCTTTCCTTGGAGAGAACCGAAAAGGCCACCAATTATCAATAAAAATGAGCTGTATGGTAGCATATATAATGCCAAACAATTTCCAGAGTTCACATTAAAAGATTTTACAATCCAACCAACTAGTGAATCTCTGAGGAATTTAGAAAGATTACTCGTATACGACGCATCTCCGAATCAAACTAATGTTGGACATGGCCTCGAATCCAAATCAGTTCCAAAATGCAGTGTTTCACAAATAGATGAGCAAGGTGTGCCTTTCAATTTTTGATAAATCTCACTTGTACACAGTTATTATCATGGCAATTTCTAAATACTAATTGTTGTTGTTTTTAGTTAAAATTGGTGAATTTACAAATAGAAAACCATGGAGACAATGGCTCCTAGGTAAGAGTGATAGAATTGTCCTATTTTGAATTGGATATATATCCTACAAAATGTTAAGACCAGTGTATGCTTCTCACCACATTGAATTCTGATTTATTAAAAGCCTATTAAAACTAATTTGGCAAAAATCTATTTTTCTGCAGAAACAGACTCTAGTTTGCACAATGGACAATCCTAGTCTTCTAGAAAAAGATCATGCTAACAGCCAGACTGTCTTCTATATATTTGAGGGGAAGGATAAATACCTCAAATAAAATATGTGTTGACTGGCAGTTAGGCCTATTCAATCCAATGCATTTTCTATTAATATCGAAAAGACTAGGCAACCTTATTCTAGAATACTATATGCGATTGAAAGAGAAAGCCAATCACACTAAAAATCTGGGATGAAAATCTTCCTAATGCATCAAGAAACAATGCAGTCTGGGCTGTGAGACTTGAAAAGCAGGACAAAATAATGTTTCATGACTTCAAAATGCTACATAGCCTAATAGTTGCTTCAATTTGAAGTTTGCCCAGATTTTGCTAATCACGTGAAATTGGTTCCTCTTTAGCCAGACAAATTGTACACATAAATGAAGATGAACCCAATGAACAGATCAAAGTTTCAGGCTCAAAGTTAATGTTTGAATTGTTTGGTTTAGAAGACCCTTATGGGCTATTGATTCTTAAAATGTACAATTGGAGTTTAATTTGTTCCAGATCCAATTTTGATCCTGTAATTGCAAGCTAATTAGATGCTGACCAGGATAGGGATTCATTATACTCCAATCCATTTTGGATCCTGATATCTTCAAATTAAGGACCTGTTCACCACTACTTTGAAGCACTTTCATTTGTGTAAAACACATAGCTCATGCTATCAAAATATAACTTTTGTGGGAATATTAAGAAGAATGTAACTTTACAATGAGGACAATAAGCAAGTTTAACATTACGTTTCAATTTATACTAAAGCAGTCAAACAGTGACACAGCTTATCAAATAATAAAGGAAAATATCTGTTTTTAACAGAAACACGTGCTAAAGAACTAGAATTACAAGAGGACATTGATCGCATTGAAAATGAAATCCGCAACGAACAAATTCTTCTTGGAGCTTTGAACGAATGTCAAACGGCAAACAATCCCATTCCTTTTGATGTAAAAGCATCGAACAACGGTCACATACGATTTCAAGATGAAGCAACTGATTGTGGTCATAAATCGTCAAACAATGCAACTGGCTTTCAAGCAAATGGAGTATACACTACCAGCAAACATTTGCTATCTGAAAGACAGCAGAATGAAAATCAACTCAAAGAGCAGATGCTTAGGTTGGCAGGCTGATATTGTCTCTTTTTAAATGTTAATTTTTGTTGCCTGAACTTAAAATTATAGTTTTTAGTGTGGCACGCTGTTTTACCTTTCTGAAAATGTTATTATAAATAAAAGATCCAAAATATATGGCTGTCTTTTTAAAACGTTTGAACAATTTGCAAGTCATTAATTTTTCTCAACTAAATATTTCTAAAATTTTATTTCAACAAAGGGACAAAACTAGGCTATTTTGAAAACTGCGAAATTATTCCTAGACATCTAACATGATCCGATAGAATTATATCCATCTTATTGAATGCCAAACTCAATCCTAACCCCTCCCACCCAAGAATCTAATCTGATTAAATCTGTATTTGGATCTGTATTATATGGTGCTACCCTACCAACATTGTCAGGAGAACCTCATCTTCTTCTGAAATGGTAAAATTATTGTAAATGTGCTACAGCTATGAATGATTAAGCTTGACAATGCTAAATTATGTACGCCTAACATTGAAGTCGCACAGAGCTCTAAACCATGACTTATGTGAAATAAAATCATCATTATAATAGTTGATATTTTGTTCATAATTTTAGCAAAATCAAGCATGGGTCAAAATATTTTTCAAACACAAAACATCCAAGTAAGTATAAGATTTTATTGCTAATTCAATAGTTTATCTCCAAAACGTATTCCATGGGTTCCATCTAACAGATAATTAGTGATTTTGACTCAATTCTCTACAATTTTGCAATATGATTTTTGTAATTTTTCTAGATAACGTCTATCTTTCATGCAACTACCACGTTTGGATTTACTAAAAGTTCATGTTGTATGGTACTCTAGAGTTTTATAATTAAATTTTAGGCTACAGTTATTTCCTATTAATTAACATGATCATTAAATCTAAAAATTGAAGGCCTAAAGTGAAGGAGCTGCATATTTAGCAGTAATTGGATCTTGAAATTATTCACACGTTTCCAACAACAGCTAGAGATGTAACTGAAATAAAAAAAACTTTCTATAGGAGGTCAGCTGTTGTAAGATGTTAAATGCAATTCAAGTGTTTTAAAGAAAGGATTTTATAACCAGTTTAAAGTTTTATTGAGAGTGTTATCCTGTGCTGAAATGCTTCACCATTGGAGGTGAAGCACATAGGTTATTTTGTAGTTCCTAAGAAGAAGAATTTGGAAAATTGACAAGACTGAATTCATTGCACCATCCTTTACCTCTTAAATAGTTTGGTCAGTTATTGTTTATGTTTGTATTGCTGGAAATTATGTTGGTCTGTTTGCTAATAGCCCTTTGGTTTTGCATCAAAATATTTGAAAACATTCATTTGAATTGCCATGTTGTAATCTATATTTATTTGAGAAAGAATTACATCTAATACTATTTCTATTCAAACGGAGTATATGTTTTAATTTTGAGGCTATTGTAGCATTACATATAATGTCACATGATCTCTATTGTTTGGGAGGACTAATCACAATCAACAAATCCAACACAAGAATGCTAGAATGTACATGAATATAAACAGAGTTAAAAAAAAAAATTTTTGTTTCCTTTTCTTTTTTAGATCCTGTGGTAGAGTTTGAATCAACAGTAGATTCACTGTTATCTACTTGCCAGTTAAAGGGTGGTAAAAAGCTCAGTTTGAAGGTCAGTAATTAGCTTATTGATTATGGAATGTCCAATCTATCGTCAGCTCTTGCCAAATTAATTAATAGCTTTTAAGGCCTCTTTTAGTTTTTGAGGCTCCATATTTAATCCTAGCTTCTCCCCTCCATTTACTATTACCCCAGTATTGATTTACTACAATAAATTTTGGATTTATGTTTTTTCAATAGGCTTTGTTTATCGAACAGCTACCAAATCTCAATTATTTTTATGATTCTCTGGTTTATTTGAATATCTCTTTTAATAATTTTGAGGTAAGTCGACGAGACTCCTTAATACCATGATGCATCTCAAAGCCCTAAATTTCATAACAAAAATAATTCCATATACTCTAATATTTCAGTTTATTGTTAAACTCCTCATTTCTTTAATGCTGTAATAATAACGTTTGAAACACGAGTCAATCATTCTCTATCGTTTTATTTGTATATATTATCACAAGGCAGATACTTTGAAAAAGGGCAAGACATCATCTGCAATCGATATTTTGCAGTTGTAAACATAAATTTAAATATTTTTACTGTATGTTACCACTTTTCCGAATAAAATATGGCACCCACACAATTAATCTATTTTTATTTTCTTCTCATAAAATTTCAAAATATAATCTAATCAAGATTTTATCTTGTAATTTCTTCCTTGAACCGTTTTCAGATTTTATGGCTTTAGGATTCTTTCATTTTTATAATCATCTTGTAACCTGGTTCCTGTGATGCCCAAGCCATTTCAAATTGCTTTTTTTTACTTTATTTAAATTCCAGTTCGGCTGTAGTGGTTTTATTTTTATCTGTATTGTAAAGTTAACTATACAGCATCTACTTGAGTGGTAATAAATTTGTGTCTGTCTAGATCCTACCAAAAGAGATTCTATTCATGAGAAATTTGAAAACTTTGAAGCTCAGAAATAACCCACTAAAGAAAATACCAAACGGTACTTTCACATTTGATTTGTAGTTTTGTACCATGTATGAACAATTTTTAATGGATTTTTAGCTGGTAGCTGCAGCTAAGTTATGCTAAGAATTTTGAACAAAAAAGACTTATTTAGGTATGAAGAAAGATTTATGTGTCGTGACTGTAATTGAGAAATCCAAAACACGAAGATGATCTTATCTGAATTGCACTACACCTGAAAGCCATCTTGCAGTGAATATGCTTTAACTTCCAGTGCATATCTAGCTCATTTTTTTTTCACCTTTTTTATTTTAAACAGAAATAAATTGCCTCCAAAACCTCCAGAACCTAACATTATCATTCTGTATGTTGGATGAACTGCCAACAAGGTATGGTTGTTAATAGACTCCAAGATAAATAAACATCATAATTTGCAATATAGCCATTCTTGTAGCTAAGCATTGGACCCAGACGGGGTGAGAGCCTTGGCACCAAACCCTGGTTTGAAGATTATTGGCTGATGACAGTATGGGTATCCTGCCATATATAGGCTCACACTACGACTGCTTAATTCTGTGGATCCTTTTCAGTTACTCAAGCTGAATGCCAATCTTGTTGTTGCTGTAGGATGAATTTAAATGATCTTCAGTTGCCAGAACAGTAGTTGTTTTGGAAAAATATGTGAATTTTGGTATGGGATTCCAAGCTGGATTCAATGCATCAACGGAAAACCTTTTGTATTTTCACAAAATTAAAGCACATCCCTTCTTGTGAAGTGTTCCTGCTACCTCTTTTCACAGGAAAACAATGCAATCCCTACTGGTCATTTTAGAACTTTGAATGAATTTTTCACTATCAGAAAATAGCATCATATTGAACTCTAGCCTCTTCCACGTTGCTATAGTGACTACGGTCAAAGATATTGTAAAGTAATTTTATAATATAATATAATAGCCTATATGTATCAAAGAAAGGTTTTCAATTGAATCAAAAAAATGCTCAAAATAAATTTAATTGATGTTCATGTACAATTTACTATAATGATTTTAATTATGGTTTGTTTTCTTTGAACAGTCTCTGTCAATTACCGTTAGTAAAATTAGATGTATCGTATAATCACCTTGGAAAATTACCAGACAACATTAAGGAGTTCAGGTAAACTATTTGCGGCAACAGGATTGTCTTAAGAATCTCCAAAACGATCTTTTTTCTAACCTATGTGCGGACTCAAATGTAATGTGGCGAATGAGTAGATTTCTCATGCTCAACTCACTCACCAATTTATATTTGTGCTTGCACCTATGCTGTTTCTTCCACTAAACACTGTATATATGTATATATTGTCTTGCTTTCATTAAATTGTCTGAATGCTTGTATTTTTATGTCTGTATGTTTTACACCTCAAATCATTTAGCAAAAGATGAAAGAAAGTAAACATAATAATTTAGAAGCACTTGCATTCAAACTCAATTTTTAGCTAGTTTTTTCAGATCTAACTGGTATTGAGTGAAACTTAAAGAACTAATTTTGCTTGGGCAACTGGTAAATTATTATGCTTGGCATTTTGGTGACCTTGTTAATAATATAATATATTTTAATTTTCAGGCAATTGAGAGCATTAAATGTGGATGGTAACCAACTGAGATATTTTCCAAAGTCATTCATTCGTTTACAATTGCAAGAATTTAAAATGGCAAACAATTTTACAAATTCAATACTATGGAAGTTTGATGCAAAAAGACAGCCTCAGGTATCATTGCTTGTGTTTGTATTCAAATTAAACATAAGGAGGTACAGTGAAACGTGTGTGCTGTGGATGGTAGATTGGAGAATGATGGCCACTGTAGAGAGGTGACCGTTATACACAGATTAATGTCAATAGAAATTAGCATTTATAATAATATAAAATTAACATCTTGACTAAGGTTACCTTTTATAAAAAGATTTTTTCTTCATGACATAACCACAGTCCTCAGTGTAGTGGCTAGAGCAGAGTCATTTATTTACAAGAGTTGGTTCACTAAAATTCCAAACATGTTTGTTGATAAAATAATGTGGATAGTTTCAATGGCCTTCGCTGAAAGTTTGAGCATAGTTTTGCTAGCCAGAAGTGGCATCCGTGTATCACATTACTTACAAATGACCCATGTAAGACAGAGCAGTACATCAAAGACTGACCCTACTCTTGTAAATAGATAGCTCTGAGTTAGGGTGTCTGCAGGATCTCAGGCTCAACCCTTGGCTTAAACCCTATTGCATCAATAAATGCATTCATCCATGAATAGCTACTAGCCTTTCAGTGATTAATTGAACTCATTCCATCAAGTAACAGTTGAAGCTAAATGCATACAATGTTGCTGTAAAATGGTGATTTTCAATCTCAAGCTACCCGTGAATCTATTTGGAAAAATGCTGGTCAAAGCTGCAATTTTGGAATTAATTGTGCTTTTCTCACTTGTTCTATTTTAAAAAGAGTTTTCCCATGCGCATGCTTGCAAATGGCTTCCTTCATATCTACTAAACTCAAAAGATTTAGAAGATAGTTTGATATGTTAAATTAAAGAAAGTGATAGTAGATTTTCATGATTCCCAAGTTAATTGTTTCTTAATAGATTATGCTAAGAATCTAGACTAGCTAGACTAAGTTTTCTTTTCCCTGTTGATGGCTATCTTGAATCGGCTATTCTTCTAAACTGTAGCATTTGGTTGATATATGTTTGAAAACATGCTCCGAACTAGCAATACATAAGAATGAAGACATTGATGAAACTTTAGCAAAGAAATTTAACAGGTGAGCATCTACTACAATACAGTGAAACCTGTATATAACAGCCAGCTAAGAGAGGCAGATAAATTGACCACTATGTACAGGTGGCCTTCACATACAGGGTTGATTTAATAGAAAATACAATTTTAGACATTTCAAAAATGACCATAATAGACAGATGGCCACTTTATAGAGGTGACCGTTATAACAGGTTTGACTGTAATAACAAACAATTCTTATGGTATATTTTTATAGTGCTGCAATAGTTTGGCAGATTTATTAGCTGTAGTAAAAATTCCAAACTTTAGAATTCCTGGTAATGAGTTGCATTGCCACTTCTACCCAAAAGAAAGATGTATGAAGTATGAAGACTGCCTTTATATCCTCTAATTAAAACATAAAAGCTATAGAGCAGAGACTACAGGCATGATTTACAGACAGCATAATGTTCACACCGTCAATTTGACTTTGCGGATATCTATACAGGATTTATGCTATACAGGATTAATTTTTAAAAGTAGAGCTGATTTGCAGGTTCAATTGTAAGTTTGATAGAATAATTTTTCAACTCATAGATTGAATCGTTTATAATTATAGATTTGAACCATGTGATTTATGTTCTGGTCCAATGTATGGTAATGGAATAGATTTAATCAAACCTG
The DNA here is from genome assembly GCA_025505365.1 of Haliclystus inabai. Taxonomy (NCBI): domain Eukaryota; kingdom Metazoa; phylum Cnidaria; class Staurozoa; order Stauromedusae; family Haliclystidae; genus Haliclystus; species Haliclystus inabai. The sequence continues at coordinate 15,747 of JANVCG010026342.1, read as the reverse complement.
CTGCAGAATTATTTGGACAGAAAAATGTACCTATATTATTTCATGTGTGTAGTACATTATGCCAAAGTAGCTTGAAAAGAATGACTTCGTCAATACAGTAAATCTAATTATGTTGTAACATTAAATATTGGAAATTTTTTTTTGTAAATACTGTACCAAATTATAATCAAAAAATTATTCGACATAGCTTGCTCTCAAGGGATAATTGGTTGTAATTGTATTGTGTCTCTTTTCAACATATAAACTTAATCTTTGTTCTTCTATTTTGTTCTATTTTATTTCTGCACTGCAACATTCCCTAGGGATATAATATATGAGAGACAGTCTTTCATGTGTATACACTCTAATATGTAGTGAGATAAAATGGTTTAAAACGGACTGCAAGCATACATGCAGGTGGCTTTAACCTCGCAAAAGTCTCATAGTAGAGCACCCAATATGCTTATTTAAGAATATTTAATATGTATGAATAAATCATTTGTTTTGATACAAGAGAGTTTCCAACTTCCCATATCTTTCCTGCAGGAAAATAATTTCTCTAGAGCATTTTATCTGCTGTATTCTGATTCAAAGACAGGCAACAGCCATATTATAGATCAGGAATTGACTTATAACTTGTATATTACATTCAGTAATTTTAATCATAACACAACTTATACAGTAGCTATTTTAGATGCAGAACATAATTTGGTTCCTAATAGAGAGGTTCCTGTGAAAGTTCAGGTCTATTAAATAACTTGAACAAGTACAGTGCCATACAAGAATGCATTTTGGTATACTCATGTTATATTCAACCTACTCATTGGCACTTTGAATCATTGATCAAATTATAGTAGTATTGTACAAATAATCAAATTAATTCACATAAACAGTAGCAAAAGAATCAATTTGATTGGCCAGTAGAACATCTTTATTCGATAAAGCATTGTAATAATGTGTTGTCAAGGTTACATCAACAACATTATATACATTGGCCCATTCAGGGTGGTGATCGATTTTTTCGGCATAGAGAGCCACTTGCATCATAAAACCAATTGCCTGATTGAATGTTTTGAATTGAAAACTCTTCATCAAGGCATCTCTTGTAGAGCATATTTTCCATCCTGATGTAAACAGTTTGGGTAATTCAGCATCTCTTTGTTCTTCTGTTAATTTTTTTAGTTTCATATTTGCAATCTTGTGTAAATAATGAAACAGATTGAAATTAATTTGGCGAATAGACCAGAATGAATTTTGTCATTCCTTGGAAAGATCTCCCTACACAATTTCAATGTTAATGGAATCTTAAAGACAAGATTTTGTTTCTTTCATTGAGGTAGTAATGTAGGCTACTGGTATCAACAATTTTAGATTAAATAATTGCTTATCAGTACAAAATCTTCCTAAAATTTTCTTTGGCACTAAATGCAAAGAATGCAGTCTGGTTTGTGGAACTATGAGATAAATTCACCATATTGTTTATCAAAAAAATTCAATAAAAAATTCACTTTTAGCTGGACTTGAAAAAATGAAGTTTTGATCATTTAGAAACAGCATAGAGTGTACATTCCAGGTAAAGACTGTTTATAACGTGGAATGCTGAGCTAAGCAGGCTGATAAAATTTGGAATCAAGTCAAAGTAAGTGTAGCAGACCTTTTTACATTATTTCTTCGGAATATTCTTGTTGACAAATCTCTTGGAAACGTATGCTATTAAAACTATTTTCAATAAAAAATACTATTGAGATTTGAGATATCATTAAGCTTTACATCTAGGCCTATTGCTGTGGACCTAGTTCAAAAGTGTAATTTGTCAAAATTTATATATTACTTTTGAAATTTCTAATTTTTATAGGAAATGGCAAATGCGAAAAATGGTTGACTTTTACCTTATTTCCACTATCAGCTTTCAGTGTGTTGTATACTGCAGTTGTTGAGAAGAAACTACTTTGGCAGCAATTTGTAGGCCTAGCCAAAATTGAGCACTTTAAACTCCCAAATAAATGGCGCGTGCATAACATAGTTGGACTTGAATTCTCCAAGGTAAATTGATCAGAAATTAATGATAATTGTTATTTCAAGTTGTGAACATGTAAGAAATGAAGGTAACTTGAAAATCTGATAGCGAATATTGGAAAGTGGTTACCTTCTTTGCTAAAGTCAACGTTCTTCAGAGTTCAGATTTGCTATTTTGTTTTTCTTGTAAATCCGGAGCTCTTTCTCGATAGCCTCTAGTTGGTCCACTTTCGTAAATTATGAGGACAATCTCCTTTGCGGCGCAAAGGCGCAAACAGATCAAGTTCACGGCAATTTATATCATTTCGTAGTATTGGATAAATCCTGTTTTCTACATAGAGGAAGCCAATTATGCATACCCCATTTTCATACAGGTACGAATGCCATTCGAGGTGCAATCAGTCCTTCCTTTGTTGTGAGACTAAAGACACTAAACATCGGGATCCGTCTAGGAGCTCTTAACATGACCTTCTACATTAAAAGAGTCGATTTTAATCCTTTCTAATTGCTCAGAATGTAGACTAGCCGATTTATTCCAATTAAATCACAGTTGAGTCTCAATCGGTATCAATGGATGTCTCCGAAGGGATTAAAAGTTAATCTATCAATGTTGTCTCCACTATTGTACATCTACCTGGCATGTCAACGGTGTCCTGTCTTATTGAAATCTAATTTGACAACTTACACTTACACAGATAGAAATTTCTTAGATTTTAAAGGTTTTCTTTCAATCAATTTTTTTTTAATTTCTTGGAATTAAATTACCAAAAAAAAACAATATATTGATGGATTTCTTAGTTTTCTCTAAAAGTTGAATCTCTCTCCCCTCTTCGCATATCCAAGTAAATTTGTAATTGAAAGCTTTTTTACTGATTGAAATACAGGCAACATTGAGTTGAAACACTTTTACATGTGAACAATTTTCAACTCTTCAAAAGCCAAGTTTGCCAATTTAGAGGGCACAAAAACAATCTATTCTCCCCTTTGATATCTACTAAAATTTTTAATTCTCTGTTTAGCTTTTTCAATTTCTCGAAAAGCATTTCACGAGTAGATTAAAAATTTAATTTGAATTCCAATTGCTCTTAATTGTGGACTCCTCTTTGTATGTTTAGCATCAAAATGTATATTCTACTATAATTGAAGGAAGATGTCAACCACAAACGTAGAACTAGCATTGTACAAATTCTGGCATGACCACTCCCAAGTAATAGCTAGCTTTTCAGTAGTCCAATAGATATCAGGACCGCAATCGAAATGACAGTTCACATTGAAATACATATCAAAGCGTTTAGCTTTGACGTTGATTTCTGCTGACGTGATTTCTGCAAGTGGATTGGTGACACACTAAATACATTCAGCCGCTTCAACATAGCACGTTTATGCGATCGCCAGTCTGCGACATCCTTAGGTGTTTATAAGCAGGGTTTGAAAAACTTGCTCACATCGACATCTACTATTCGTAAAACTTTTCACGTCCATTATCCTGCGGGATATGCTCTCAAAATTAAGCCTCAAAACGATTTAATCATAGCTATTCTCAAGCGCTACATAAATAGAAGATAAAATTGCAGTTCGTCTTATTAGTGATCAGAAACAACAGCATTAATTAAGAAAGTAAAACTCGAAAGAGCAACGAAAACCAGCTAAATGTTTGCTCAACATTCTCAACATGTGTACAGGAATGATCGCACGGTCCCATTATCCTTTCGTAATGCTGAATTCTAAAATTTTGAAATCATTTAGACTTCAGCATGTGATTGATCCTTAAAAACTATCAAAATGATCTCTTCTTTGTCTCTAAAACATTCCATACATGAATAAAAACGTTCCCTTATCATTTGACACGATCTTCTATATGTGCCCCCAATGTCCATGAATGGTTTTATCTTTTCATCCAATCAACCGTCTTTTGGTATCCATTGTCAACTTGTTTCTAAGATCGGTTGCATGGTGTATAAGTTGCTTTGTTTGTGCCGACTAACTATCCGTTATTGACGTATGCTTTGGCTCTAAATAAATTCGAATAATAAAACTCAGATGTACTTGTGAGCCAATGAAGTCAATGAAGAAGCTTTATGATCGTGTATTCTTGAGAATTATCAGCTAAACTCGACACATGCTTGGCTATAGCGTAAGCTCCTTAAAAGTATTATTTTAGCCTTTTGTATAAATCGAGGTAATCATTTATCAGATTCAGAAATGCTTTCTGCCACCGAGCGAATTATAAAATTGAAAAATCTTTTACACAATGTAAAAATGCTCGAAACGCTTTCATATAATTATATTAATTACCAAATTCTATCAAACATCATTCAATTTTAATGTTTACAATAATTACAGTGGAGGTAGGCCTACTATCTTGAGAAAATACTACTATTTAATAATATCTTGTTAATTAAGCTTTCAAACAAATTTAAAAGGTTTAAAAATATATTACTATTTTCGAGGATCCTTAGCCTACAAATTTTAACTAAATCGTCAGCCCAAAATGCCGTGAAAGAATTAAATTAGAGCGATATATAGCTGCGCACTCGTTTAAAACATCTCCTCATCCCATCTGTTAGTAAACGTTTATAGATACAATTGATAAGGCTATAATTCTGTAGTTGTTATTGATATCAACATTGAATGCTCTGTACCTCCAAATAAAACTAATCCTGTCGTTTCCAAAAAGCTTTTTACATTAAACTCGCCTACAGAATCACCAATCCTCTCCACAGGACAACATAATATTGCCCTCGCAAATATTCCGTCATGCAACGTAAATCAAATGATTACAGTTTATAAAATAGCAAAAGTGAATCATCACTTATGATTTTCCATTTAATAAAGATAATCTTTTAGTTCCTGGTGTTAGGGGGCAAGAATCTTAGATTGAGAGATAATTTATCAATATCCAACATGTGTGAATCTAGATCCATTAAACGGATTGGATTATTAACAAGGATGATCAGTTAATGTTTTGATTTAAAAGCGTTTGTTTTAAGATGTTTTCTTATGTACTAAATAGATGACTTACCCAATAATCAATTCGGCTTGGTACATAATTGAATTATACCAAACCGTGGGCTACATGCAGTAAGTTTTAAAAGCTTAAAATCCCATCCATTTGACGTCGAATCCAGATTGAATCGAAAGTGATGTGAGAATAAATTTTTATATTTGCAAAATTTGAATATTTTTCTGGATAACAGCTCGGTAAAAAAGGAATTAGGATGTATCTATGTTGATAGATTTACACCATAATAGAGGTTTTACCAAGGCATAATTCACGACCAATGCTTCGGCATTTTTGTTAGGCTTACAAATTTAAATAGTAGCAAATTTACAATGCCACTTTCTAAAGATGTCCTCACTCCGCTTTCAGAAGGCCACCCTCGTAAAACCTGGTTTACATAATCACTTCCAAACACAACAGTTCAACGAACATTGGGAACAATGTAGAAGGTGTCTAAATCTAGATCGAAATCCGTTTTCTTTATCAGTTGAAGGCGGCACCTTTGATTCCCTTTGGCTGCATCATTTCCGCCATGTTAGTTTGTGATTGGTTCGGCTTCAATGCTTCATTGTCGTTTGATTGTGTTCAGTGTGAAGCGAAGAAAGAGTGAGCGAGAAACAGCTACTTTACGAAGCTAACTTATTGCCCAACGAAAGTAATTCATTGAACATTTGGTGCTTATTACCATCTCTACGAATGTTTTATTTCATTTTGGTTACTTTTAAATAATTCAGTTGGTGTCTTTGGGATTTATTCGCAAATAAATTTTGCGTAACTTACTTTGTAAAAACTTGTTTTTGCGTTTACTTTGAGTGAGGTTTTGATAAGCTCAAGGAGAAACGGAGATTCTTGTATTGAACGGTGAGTATTATCAATCTGTATATCACCAAGGCTGTAAAGTTTGTGTTATCGAACGTTTGGTCAATAAAAATTTATTCAAATAGTATTTTTCTCATGAAACGTGTTCAATATTTTCTTCATCGCTGTTTGACCGTTGAGTTTGTACGTGACGCTTATTTTTCAAAGCTTTTATTAAAATCATCTGAAGTGAAAATAATTCTATGATCCAAACAGCACCAACAGCTATTTTCATTGCTTGGATTTATGCTTTCTGTTTCTATAATTTACGCTTACTTAATTTGTTTTCGTTTTACGGTTACACATAGGCAATACATAGGTACAGACACGTTTATTTTACCCAAACATGTCAGCAGTTTGACAGTTTGTAAAAAGCACCGACTTTTCATGTTCCAGACTCAACTTTTCACCCAACACAATTATTTTGATTTCACCCAGTATATTATCAAATGATCATTCCACATAGATAAAATTTATAGTTGATTGCTAACAGTTTTGTAGCTTCCGTTGAGCGAAGTGACAAATTACCCTTTTCGAATTCACTCTAATTTGATTTTAACTTCACAGAACTATACCATGATATTTTCTCAGCAAATCTTCACATCTTTATCTTGTTTTTGCTACGAAACTATTTGTTTATTCATCATTTTTCTATCGTGGTGTTTATTTACATTGAAATGACTCACAAATATTATATTTGAAGATCAAAATTTTAATCCAAATTATTTCCCGTTTTGTTCTATAATTTTGGAGCTCAACTTCAAGCAGGAATGCTCAAAGCCACTAAAAAGCCAAATCCTATCAATTAATTTTATAACAACAATATTTCAAATTGCCTTTGAACCACTTCTTGAACAAAGTTTATATCGCTTGACTATCTGCAGGGCTAATCGAAGATAAACAAAATATCCGCTACAAAAATTGTCGAAACTTCCAAGGAGTGTCCTCAATTCCTCTAATGTCTGCAATTTTCCTTGAAACGTTTCCTACAGCTTTTATCAACTGTTGAATGTAAAGCTTTCAAGCCTTACAATAATTATGATTATTTTTGTAAATTATTTATCGTGCGTGGAGTTTGAATTTTGCTTGCCGTGTTTTCGTTTGTGTTGTTTTAACCAAATACAAACTTCAAAATTTCATTCATAACGGTTCGTCTTGTTCCTCAATTTTCATGTAATTTTTTTATTGTATGTTTGTAAATTTCCCCTATTCATAATTTTTGGTTTTCGGAATGCGTCTCGACGTATTTACATTGTTGAAATCAATTGTAAGGTGAACTCGGCGTTTAGCCACAAAATGCTTCCAAATCTCAAATTTTAATCTACAAAATAAGAAACTTTCAGGACTCAAAAGCTTAGCTCTTGATTTTCTACCCAAAAACGTGCTATTTGATAATGAAATAACTGTAAGCTACTGTCTATTTCGTATTGTCTAGAATACTGTTTGACTATTTCTGTTTTAGAAGTAGTTGCCATCGAACATTGAATTTTCACCTTTTTTCTCGCGATAATATTCGAACCATTTACAGTCATAACTAATTATGTAAAATATTTTATTTAAAAGTACAAAATATTTTAATAAATATTCATCATTTCTTTCTATTATAATTAAACACCTGATTTTTCAACACGTGTTCTAATGATGTCATTCCAATGCTATTTGACATCAATCTGGTACCAATATTCTAATTCAGTCCAAACAATTTTATTGATATTTTTTAGCAATCTGGATAGTTTCATACTGGTGGGAAATAGACAAAATACAAGCAAATATTACACAAAACTTATAAACATTTGTTTTTGATTGTATTTCAATGTGAGGTTTGCTGTAAAATTTTTGTTTATGTTTCAAGTTGAATTTTACTGCCAAACAAGTTTTAAAAACAATTCATAGATTCTTGGCTTCAAAACTGAGTTTTATCAAGCAAATATTGAACGTTTATCGTTTATGTTTCATTCCTCATTGCCTACTTTCATTTCGAAGTGATTACTTACGTCTTGTTTATTGCAAATATGTATTCTTACTATCACTTTGTTCACCTGTGGTGTGCACGTTTTAAATTAGCATCTACAAAAATTTTATCATTCTTATCTATGGTTTAATCAGTCTAGACTTTGTATTGATCACAGTCAGAAATATTCCAACGTGTTATACTTTCTGTCTGTTCTAACTTTCTTCAATATTGTAACATCGAATTGTAGCTTAGTATTATCCAATATGCTGTCTCAAATAGCACCTACAACTGAATCTCTGGCTTGAATCTCATATTGCAAAATCTGAAAACTTTATTTGTGAATTGTAACTTTGAGTCTATGAACCAGTTGTCAAATGTTTAAGTTCAGAAATTGTTGAGTTTTAAATGTGTTTGACTCCTAATGTCACGTAGGGTGGCATTCCTCATTGATAATCTTTGATCATTATGTTATTGATATTTGATATCATGTAAATAAATTTCCCAAGGTATTCAATCAACTTATCACATTTCTAAATGTTCATCAAATATGTACGCCAAATACTTCCTAGTCCCTTTTAGTTTTACAACAAAGTAAAAAAGTGTTTTACGAAAATATGAATAGCAATGCAATTATCTAATTAACATTTTGAGCACAGATTGTATATCCTACAACCTTTCCTGATTAGTTGAGTTCAGAAAAGACAATATGCAAAAGTTATAAAACCGTTACATCTGTAAAAACTGTTTTTTATGCATCTACTGGTTTGTTTGATGGTTTTCTAGTTCAAAACTTGTTTTAACCAAATCAATAGCTGATGGCCCATGTAATAATTACTGTCAATTTAGCACTGCTTGAAGATTGACAAAGTGAGACTTAAAAGCATCATTTCATCATTGAAAACAAAATTAACCTTGCAAGCAGTCATGATCATTTTTAATTTTTAACACATACAGCGTTTCAATGTTGAGATATTTTGGAACCAAAACATACTTTCTCAATCATTGCCCCTACTGTTTTATTGGTTTTCAATAGTCCATTATAATTATTGTTTATTTAACAATGGTACATTTTTTTCTTGAAATACAAGACAATTGATTGATTGTAATTGACTAATTCAATAGTGGGAACGGCCCTTGATTATTGGAGCACATAAGAAATAGAAATGATATTCTATGGTGGAGCCACCGTCTACTGTGTCCAGTTGTGTACTTTAAAATAGCTTTGTTTTCCCAAATTAAATGTACAATCTTATACCAATGAGTGGTTAATTGAAACATTGAAATCAATTCCAATGATCATTGTAACTGACCCCAATTTTAAAGTTTTTTATTCAAAACTGTGATTTGAAGCCAGCTGGTCCTTGAAGCAACTTTGGCAGGATCATTGTAAATTTTGATCAACTAGAATAAGAATTTGGTAAAAGGAATACTTTCAATTGAAATTTTCTGTTATATTATGTTCCATTATCCATTGAATTGTAGAGTAATTATAATAGTAATATCATTGGCAGAAATCTCTATTTTAATCTGTAGATATTTGAGTTGCAGTATAATATTTTCATCATTTCAACAGCTCCAAGAACTTTAAGCTTAGACTGCGTTCAAATATCTCTCATTATTTGCCAATTTGAACATGTTAAAATTGCAAAAAAAAGTATTTATTTCATACCTTGTGTCCTCCTGACTCAAATAGTCCAAAATGACCAGTAGCGTTCATATTATTTTTGTTGTGAACACGGCTGACATGTGACGGTCTATTTCGGAAGTGGTATTGTTAACAGTTGAAGAAGCAAAGGATCGATGTCGCTTTATGAAATCGAGTTTGAAATCTGGTCCCATTTTTGCATCAAGGCGTCTGGTCATTTCAGACTCTTTAATCAACTGTCGTTTTGTTTTTCATAGTTTGGAATGAAATGAGCATAATTTCATAGTGATGAAGACATTTCACCATGCGTTTAAAGCATGGTACCTCTGTGCGTTACTTTTATCTTTAAAATTAGCTGCTGGACAATCATCAGGTAGGTCACACTATCCATGTTGCATGTTGAATATCAATTGATTTTTGAATTTGTGCAGTTCTGTAGCGTTGTTGATTAGCAGCTAGTAGAACCCTGCAGCATTCTATAGAAATATTCCCAATAGCATTATTCTCTGACCAATTACAAAATAAAAGAACTTAGCGACCAACATATTATCTAATTTATAGAAAGGCAATCAAATAGCAGTGAGTGACACTATAGGACACAATAAACAATAAAATGAAAACGATAGAAATATTATTGATTCAAGGACAATGGCTGAAGGATGTTTTTGATTATTTATGGTTTGGTGTTAATTTAACATGCAGCAATCTCCTTTGAAGAAAACAACCTATCCTGAGAAAAAAACTTTAATTTCAAAAGCTTGAATTTCAAATGCTAGACACTCGCATATTGTCAATGCCATATTAAAAGGCAGACCAGACATTGAATATCAAGCTATTGAAAATTTTCACACATAGAGGGAACAATGTAAATTTCATAAATTGGCATAAACTAGGTCCTGAGATCTCTGTAACTACCTGACAGAAAACCATGCGTTGTTGCACAGACTCTATCGTTTGAGAAGGAAAAAAAGTCGGAGCTGGTACGCAGGCTAAATCTGGCAATGTTCTATCAATTTTAACTGTGCTCAAGGCTGAGCAAATGAATTGTATTTTTTTGTTGCTTCAAATACAATTTTATAATAATTTCACTTCTTTAGGTGAAGAACCAAAAATCACTGAAGGACCATCTGATGTTGTTGTGAGTCGTGGTAGTCCAGCTGAATTAAAATGCTCTGTTTATGGGGTTCCTACCCCAACCGTTCAATGGTTTAAAAATAATGAACTACTTGATACAAGTGACAGTCGTTTTACTGTTGGCGATTCGGGTTTAATAATTAATAAAATCAAAAGAAGTAGTCGACGATCTGATGAAGGTGTATACCATTGTGTAGCAACTAATGACATTGGCAAAGCAATCAGCAACAATGCTACATTAACAGTCACATGTAAGTTACTAAATATCATCAGTTGTCAAATAGAATTGAGTTTGGCATGTACATATCTTGTTAATTATAAGTTATTTATTGGACAGAATATGCAAGGTATACAAAGTTACAGCGAAATATTGATTGTACAATCAATATTTTCCATGTTCTTTCCTTAAAACATCTTTTTATGGTTTTTACCTAGAAAAGTTTATGCTATAGCATAAGAAATATTCAAGCATAGCTTGGCAATTGAAAAATTTAGTAAGCAGAAAGTGTTGTGCAAAAATGAGACTTGCTCATTTATCAAGACTAAATCTGTCACTTCTATAAATACCCTGATTATAGTAATGTCTAAGCTATATATCATGCATATTCTCTGTATCACTTTTTATATGTCTAACAGATTTATCAAAAAGGTTTGGAGAACATCCTTCCAACCTATCTTCAGTTCTTGATGGTACTGTACGATTTTACTGTCAGCCACCTGATGGGCATCCTCAAGCTGCAGTATCGTGGTATTTAAATGGACGATTAATTCCAAACAACGATAGATTTCAACGAATTATCGTTGGTAATCGATATGAACTTAAAATTGACCCTATTAAATTAGAAGATGCTGGTTCGTATGTATGCGAAGCAAGTAATACTGCAGATAGACGTGAAAGTAAACCTGGTGTGCTGTATATAAGAGGTATGTGTAACAGATTAAAAAGACGTAATCCTAACAAATTAATTTCTTTTGAAAGACAATGTCTTTGAGAGCAACAAAGCACATTTGGCAATTCATACTTAAATATTTGCAAAACTTAATACATTATCTTATCAATACACTCTTTTTGGTTCAAATTTTTATCAAAATTAATCTCTTAAAATTTTCAAACTTGAATCATATTAGTATTTTTTGTTTTTAAATTATAATTAAAATTGCTTTTTAAATTTTTAGCCAAGCCTACTGCTACAATCGTATCTCAGAGCTCAAAAATCTATGAAGGTGATACAAGGGAATATGTTTGCCGCGTTACGGGTGTACCAGCACCCACTATTAAATGGACAAAAAATGGTCAAGATATTCCACTCTCAGCAAGGGTACGATTAATTGGTGATACAAAGCTTGCAGTTCAAAATGCGCAGCTTAGTGATAGTGGGACATATAAATGTTTTGTGAAGAATGACGAAGGAACAGCAGAATCAACTGCCACGTTAATTGTATTAAGTAAGTAAAACTATTTTAGATTTATTCTTATGTATTTTGCATTTTGGTATGGATAGGTGATGAAAAGCTTTTGCAGCTGTCATCGGCTCTTGTTTTAGATTTCAACTCCTATTGTGCCCAAATAGTCTCAAAGGACCAGCAACCTTTTTGCTGCTTTGATGCCAACACAGTCAAAGTGATGGCGCTCTACACAGGAATTGGCATTGTTGTCAATAGGTCAGACAAAGAGTTATACGTCCTTTCACCAAGTGAAGTTTGAAAACTGGCCCTAGATGTTGAATATTTTGCAAAAGAGACTGCTGGTCATTTCAGACTCTTGTCCTTCTCTTTTACAATCAAGTGTCTAAAGCACTATTTCTTTTTTGCATTCTGACTATTTTTTTGTCAATTTTGCAGAGGAGCCTGTCTTCATCACGCGTCCCACACAATTGAGTATTGGAGTTGGGCAAACAGCAAAACTTGAATGTGAAGTTAGTGGAGAACCTGGTTTAACTTTATTCTGGCAAAAATTGATTCGGACTACATTTGTTGAAACGTTGATTTTTCCTGGCCAACCTTACGATGGACGCTTATTAGTTTCATCAAATGGTTTATTGACAATTACTAATGTTCAAAAGAAAGATGCAGCTATTTACATATGTACTGTGCACAGTGGTCCTAAAACTATATCTGCTAGTGCAAAACTAACTGTCTTGGGTAAGGTGGATCAATCATACTTTTCATTATAATTTTGTTCATTTTTATTTCAGCTTAAAAGTTGGTAGATAGTCTTGTAAAATTGGCAGACAATTCATTTTGAGTTTGTTTTCAAAAGTAATGGGTGATATGAATTTTGAAGTTGATTGTTTAGGCACATTTGGCGCTCTGTTTCTTTGGGGCAAAAGTTGATCATCAATATGACCATATCATCACAATCTGTGCCAGTGAAATATCATTATCATAAATTATTATTGTAGCCTAATAATACTAAATTAAATAACCCATGTTTTTAATTTTCAGAAAACTCTGTACCACCGCCGGTCATTACATTGACGCCTGACAATAAAACTGTTGCAGAAGAAAGTAATGTGACATTAACATGTACAGTGACTGGTAATCCAGTACCATCAGTTAAATGGGAGTATGGCTCAAGCAATCTACTTATTACTGAGTCATCTGATGGTGTTAGTTTGAAAAAGAATGGTACAAAACATTATTTGATATTCACAAAGATCAAACGTTCTTCAACTGGGTCATACAGGTATTTTTAGTTGACTAAACATTTACAGTGCCACCTGCTTTGTATGTATCATTTGACACTCTTAATTACAATTCAGATGAGTGATATTCTGGCTTGAGTACAACCTTAATTGGGATAATTTAATTTTTCAATTTTATCAAAATCCATCTTAGCTAAGATAATTTAGATCATGAATTTTTTGGGGTTTTTTTTCAACTTATTTCTTAGACTGTAACAGTTCCAGTAAGGAGGCAGTCTACTCAAGTACATGGTAGAATGCCCTTTGAAAATAGGTGAATACATAGTTTCACTGACATGCCTAAAAGCTTCAGCAGTGCTATTAAACCATTGATAAAAAATGAGGTGATGCCTTTTCCAACTATTTTGTCTTTTGACACATGGTTTAGCACTTGATAGTGACATACAGATGATCTGTAAATAGAAAAAAAAAGCAAGAAAAACATTGCACATTGCTGACAGTCAGCTCTTTCAAGATGTGTAAACTGATGTAAATTCATTTGTTTTAGGTGTATTGCATCTAACTCTGGTGGCACAGCTGCAAAGCTAGCATACCTTTATGTCAAATGTAAGTAATTAATTCAAATTCAATTCTGAAGGATTGTTTATAGCATTGGCTGTTATAGCAGACTTATATTTCGAGTGTTCATTGTTTGTGTTTTGGTACTAGTCTATACATGCAAATATTGTATTTCAAAGCAGAAATTAATTCTGATGGAAGAATCTCCAAACTTTTTACAAATTAAATAATTGTTTATAGTGTTTCAAAATTTTATTTCTACTACTAAATTTAAGTATGTGCTTCAAGAAGTGAGTTTGTAAACGGTTTACTCAATTTTTAAAAGTCACTAGTTACCTTCTCACAGATGACTGCCTTATAATGCTATGGAAGCATTCTGTATATATCTGACTGTTTTATTTTTTCTTTCTGTTTCAAGTGTTACTCAAAGAACCAAACCCACCACAAAACCTTATGATAAAAAATATCACATCATCATCATTAACATTGTTATGGGTTCCTGCTGTTACCATGCCATCAACTCCAGTCACATCTTATGACATTGATTTTATGAATATGGATTTTGGTACAAGATGGCAAGTTCTCGTCAAAAGTGTTGAATCTACAAAATTTACAGTAGTGGGTTTAATGCCAGCTACAGAGTATCAATTTTCTGTTCGTGCTATCAATAAAATTGGTGAAAGCGATAGAAGTTCTCCTTCGCGTGTCATCAAAACCCTCGTTGCACCAACAAGTAAGTATTCTTTATCATTGCTATCATTATTCTTACTTTAAGGATTTGACACCAATTATTGGTCTTGCAAGACTGTCACTAATATAGACTACTGAACACTTTTTGTTTTTGTATTCATATTGATGCAGCAAGATAAAAAGATAGAGGACAGGAGTAAAATGATGAAATTTATGAGCTGCAAACAAGTTGTTTTCTATCTGTAAGACTGTAATAAATATAGTATAATTCAACTTGTGTCTAAAAGCTACACTTTAAACCAGTGAACTGTCTATTGAATTTAACATGTGTATAAGGGTCACCTCCCTATAGTGTTCATCATTCCCATTCTCTCGGCTGGTTGTTATACAGCAGGCTGAGTGTAGCCTGCGCACAGACTAGGAAAGTTAAGATCACAAAATCTTAGTTTACCATTCCAGTCATTCTTTGTAACTCTATACCTTATTAATTTTTTTTTTAATAAGTTGATGATAAATTTTCATTTTTTTTATAGTACCTCCAAACCTGCAAACATCAGTCAAACCAACTACTGTAGACAAACTATTGAATCTGAGATTAGATTTGTCTCTATATCCTTATAATCGTGACTCTCTTCAACTCGTATGGAAGGTATGTGGATGCATTTTTAATCCTACTATTTTGATTTAACCGGATGCTTCTAGTGCTTAGATAAAGTATACTGAAAATTGATTCACCGAGTTGTCAAATATTTTCCTTGAATTTGATTGGTGAAGGTTTTATTTACAACTATGTTAGGAAACTTGCATAAGCTACTAAAGAAAGATATTTGTTAGCCCCTTTTTGTGTTCTGGAACTAAAATGCTATTATTTTCAACATACAGTATGAACACAATGAGTCAACATTGCTGGAGGCTCATAGAACTTTACAATTCTTTATGTAATTGATTGAGTGAAGACTCCTTTTAGATCAACTTAAATGTTAGCAGAAATAGTTTTCTGCAATTGATTTATTACTTTTTTGAAATTGTATTCTTTTAGGCTGTGAAGCCAGCTGATCGTATTCAAGGATTCTACATCTACTATCGTAAACTTGGAGCAGAGAAATTTGATCGATTGGATTTATTTGGCAATCATATTTCATCATACATTTTATCAAAACTTGAACGAGACACTGCGTATGAAGTGCAAATGCAGGCTTTTAATGCCAGATATACAAGTCCATTGAGTGATATTGTGACATTAAAAACAATATCTCATGGTAAGTTA
>JANVCG010026331.1:0-11690 GCA_025505365.1 Haliclystus inabai | reverse complement strand
TTGATATCGCTAAACGCTTTTTCGTGGCTTTTCATGAGGGTATTGATTTGATTGCTCTTTCTCTGAAATATAAAAAAATTGGAAAATGTTAATTTAAAATTCTGATTTTCAGAAGCTGATATCTTATGCTATTAAAGGTCCTATGCATTGAAATTTCATCCCATTTTTTTCTGCTTTATTGATACTATACTATATTGGTAGTATATTGATAGGTATGACCTTGTTTCTATTCAAAGTAAGATTATGTCGTTAAGTGTTACAGTCGATGATTTTTGCACTTGCCAACCTCGTAATGTCACAAAGGCCTTCTGTTTGTCGCACAAATACCTCTACTTTGAGCCTGAAAATATTTAAGTTAGGATCGCAATATCAAGAAACTTTTGCACAGCTCTCATTTTTGAAGATAAACTTACTATTAATTGAAAAAACATAAGGTAAAATTTCAATACATAGGCCCTTTAATTAAATAAGAGCATGATTTCAGTAACAAATGAAAATTCAATTTTCTGATTACGTCTTCGTAGAATATTGCAATCCTCAAAAGTATCACAAACATACCTCTTCAATTTCGTGAATTTCAGTTTTACGTCGTAACTCAAGTTCATCTCTCAGAGATTTCATTTTTCGCTCATGTTTAGATTCAAGCTCTGCAAAATAGGTAAAATGACCAATGCATTCAAAATAAATACAAATTAAAATAAATGCAGAGAAGTGGAAAAATTTAGTCCACATGATGAAAAATAGTATTTCAAACTGCTTTAGGGAAAATAAAGCCTGTGATCACTATAATCATAATAATAATTGGAAAGTAATTTTCAGTGTTGTAAGATTATCTAACAGTGCGGGACACAAAGAAAGTGAAATATAAAATGAGATTGCTGTAGCAGATTTTGAATTATATATGAGAGTATTTCAGCTCTCAATATTGCTTCAAACATGTGCTGATATTTTAAATTACAATTACCTCTTGCTTGGAGCTCAAAATCCTTTCTCAGCTTGGTGATTTCCTCATCTCGTCTCTATCACAACATCAATAATAAGATAATGAGATTGCAATGAAACCATGTTTACAAGTAAGAAGGACTTCTTTTTAACTTAAATCAAGCTTAACATACCCTTTTTAGATTTTTAATGATATCTTCATTAGAGAGTTCTTGGTCTTTCAAATCAACCTAAAAGAGTTTGAAATTGTTGTCCAATAATTATAAAAATGCAGAAGCATGTACAGTATCAGATGCAATAACAGCAATGAACATTCATGACTTTGAGAGATTGATAAATATATTTTATCATTACCATCCTACTGCAAAATAACATTTTCTGAGGAATTGATCTGAATCTAGTCCCAATTCTGTTTTACAAGGGCCGTTTTATAACATTTTGGGCTGTAAGCACTTTGCTTTCAGGGCTTACTTATTCAAAAATTTCTTGTTCCTTCCATCAGAAATTGATATAACAAAACTTGTATGAAAGATGAAAAATTGAGTTAAAATTTAATATTTACGACAATAAAAATCACAGATACGTATTTATATTTCTTTGTAATAAATTTTCTGAAGATAGGTCGAGACGTCAAACAACTTGTCTTTTATCAATGATTTTTATAACCCCAAATCACAGAAACATAAATAATTGATTTTTAACAATGTATAGCTGATTGTATAGCTTTTGAAACTTGGTTGCCGAAGGCGAAAATTTTGTGCCATGCTTTGCTCCTCTTTATAAGGATCCTTCCAATTAATACATGCTCTACAAATAGAGGAACACAGGAATCTAAATTGTTTTGGAAATGTTTTATATGTTTACTAATTTTAGTTCTTGTTGAGAAAGGGCCTATCTGACTTTGGGCTGTAGGCACGTGCCTACTGTGCCTCTGCCTTAAAACAGCCCTGTGTTTTACAAATACCTTTTAAAATATTTAAGCAAGTACTTAATAGGATTAGAAACTGTGGGATCAGAGGCACGAATGGTATTTGTATTTCTAAGAAAAGCATTGGGCACATGTAGGCACACTGCAAAAGGTGAATTAAAGAATTTCCCATCTGAAGTTACTTTTTCCAAAAATATTTCAGCATGATTGATAGGAAACAGGAGCAAATTTCTTACTTTGAGTGACCTTTTATCAGCTTGTAGGTCTTGCTCTTTTGACTTATGCTTATCTTGTGAGAGTTTCAAACTAACTGCAGCTGAAATACAACGATTGAAAAACAAACTAAAAAGCTAATAATTGTATTAAATACTAGCCTCAGAATACAAGTAACTAGTTTTCCCAAGAGAAATACCTTCTGCTTTCAGCTCTGATATATTATTCTGATGTTCATACAATAAATGTTTGACTTTTTGTTTGTAAACTTTAATTTCAACTTGATGACGTTCCTCTGCCTCTTCCATCTCACGCTCTTTGTTTCTTAATTCAGCCTTTCCTTCTTCAAATTGTCGCTTTGTTATTTCCCAAAATGTATTTACTTTATCTCTTTCAAGCTGAAAATAATTCCGCTCCTCTCGTTCTCTATCTAGCTCCTCACGCAAGCGAACGATATGTTCCTCAAGCTAAACAAAATAGAATTTCAGTTAGAATCAATGTAAAAATGAAGAATCACTAGGCTAATTTATATGAATAAATTTATTGCCATTGTTTATCTGGCAGTCATACAAACCATGAAACTTATTAACAAAAAGGATTTCTATATTTTTGAGTGTCTTGTGTCATTAGCCACCAGACAAATAATAGCAATATGATATTACCATCTTTTTTATTATTATTATTTCTCCACCTGTTCTTTTGACATCTCTTCCGTACTGATGCCATCTAATATCGCTGGACCTTTAGCCTTGGCTGATTTCTTCTTGCCTTTTCCACCTTTCTTTCCTGCTTTCTTAGGAGGCTAAAACAAGACAACAAAGAAATAATTATTACATTGAATTATTGTAGATCTTACAATGTTAGCCAGATGGGCCTGAACTTAATACCCATGACTATCATAACATGCAAATTTTGGGCTAGATCAGCAACGAAATATTTTCACGCAAGAGAGATTGACTGTGAATTCTTTTCTTGACTGTGAACTCTTTCAGTTCTACACAAGAGAAACGTGGCGCAAAGCAATTCAATTTCATACTGCAATAATGTCCATGTTCATAGTACTCTCTTGGGCTAATTATTTTTATTTGTGACGTATATAAATTAAGAGCAAGAGACCTTCAAAGTTGAAACTTTTCAATTTAACACCTTTTCTGTTAAGTGTTTAATAGGTTAGCACTCCATTATGACTTACTTTGTTGCTATACAACACCATCGGGGATCGAACAGACATGGGATTGAATGATGGCAGAAATAGAGCAGCTGAACAATTGGCTTTTTTCAAAGTGTGTAATGGGTTTTAGATGTGTTGTTTATGGCAAATTGAACATAGCTCGTACATCTGACATAGTATACCATTCTTTCCTTCCATGAAAATTGCAAATAGAATTTAAGAAATCGAACTCTCTTGCATGGTATTTAAACTCCACGTTTGAGCTGATTTTTTCAAAAATAGAGTCGCGCTATGCAAAAACGCAACAGAAACATGAAATTGAAGTATCACAATTAGGCAATCTGTTGTTAATGTACATGGTTTTAATTCTGTGAGCAACTGTGACGGCAGCCGTGGTTTTAGCTATGTCTTATTTTGAAAATACCATTGGCGCAAATCAAGTAGTAATAATCACCTAATAGCAGGGATACAATTTACCAGGGTTGGGGGGGGGGGGGGGTGTTCAACTCTCCAATGCTTAACGCCATTGAAAAGAAAGTCAACTTTTTTTGGTCATTCAAGCTTTTTCTAAATCAAAATATTCTAATGGATGTGAATTCATTCTTAATGAACAGAGCCTCACAAAACCATAAATACAAAAGAAGAGCGTTTTGCTTCTATGTAACCTAAAGAGCATTGAACCTAGGAAATCTGTTTTATTTTTCCAAACCCTCGGTAATATCATTGTTTTATTCGTTATCTTGCCTGACAGCTAGTCTTTGCTTTGAAACATTGAAAAATACATTTAATAACAGGCAAAATAGAAAGAAGAAAATAACTTAAACCCGATTCCTTAAATTTCAGCAAGCATGGTCTCTCAAGCTAAAAGCAAGATCAAAACCCATAAAACTTTTAGGAATGAGACATCAAAATTTCACATCGCTAAATCAAGCCCTATCGTAGTTATAACTTGGCTATTTGGGTAATCCATCAGTACACTACTAAACCTACTGTAGGCTACTGTTTGTATATTAGGCTCGAAAATACACTAGTCCTACATGAGTAAACAAAGTGCATCTGAACTAGCAAAACTTCCAACATATCAAGTCGGAGAATACATATCAAAACTTCTTACCATGATTTAATTGTCAATCTGCCCAATATCTAATCGTTAAAAAGTCAATACAAATAAAAACAACTTCCAAACAGTTGCACTTTCGACTCCATGTTTGTAATGGCGGGCTCTCAATCGAACCTAGCAACCAAACCTCTCTCTGTTGTCACCAAAACGAGTCCGTACTTCAAAATACTTTCGGTTCTAATTTCGTCATGAGAGGTCTATGGTTTTAGCTGACTTTGTGGGGATTTTTATCTGTTTGGCCCGTGTGAAATAGCACCATGGATGAAGACTTATACGAAAGTAGCCTTGATTTATTTACAAGACATGCTATAGAACGTAACTGTGGCTGCTCTGATCGACAGTCATGCCTTTTAGCTTTAGATAAATCGCTGGAAACTTCCATGAATTCTGGTTTGCTTGGCATTCGTTTGTTCCCTATCGATGGTTTAATCGAAACTTTAGCTGAGAATATTGATAGTAAACCGAATGAAATATTTGGTAATGCAGCTGATGCTGTCCGCTGTTTGTGTACGTATGGAATTAATATTTGCAGAAATCCTTTGAGACCTGAATACGGATTGATCAAGGTGAGATTTGTCGTTTAAATTTTAGTTGCAGAAGGAAACTGAAGAACCTATGGGCTATGGAATCCCTTAGGGTCTGGGTCAGTTCCTCCTATGAGGGAATCATTTTGCTAAAAAGATATTTCTTCTATTAAGAAAACAATTCTGAACCACGCTGAAATCTCCTAAGAACCAATTGGAACAAAAATTTTACAATATTCAGAAAGTAAGAGTTAGGCCTATTGAGTTTTTCATGTTTTTAAGTGAAGTGTTATCATTTGCTTTCTTTGCTGATTGTGGATTATTTTGCATATGTGTACTTTGCAAAATTTAAAATTGTATGATTTCTATTCTAGACATACACTGGATTCTTTCAATCGATGATAATTGATAAATTCACAGAATATTCTCTTGTGTTAACTGGTTTTGGGTATGATAGATCAGAGTATTCAGATGAACTAAAACTTGGTAGCATACCACATAAAGTGACAGAATTTACCTTCGATGTGTTTCTCGCAACAATAGAACTCCGTCGTATTCAAAATCTTATCCGTATAGCAATTGAATTAAAAGAACAGGCCAAAGATGGCTTGCATGCCAGAAAATCTGTTAAAAAAGGTCGTAAATGGCGGTATCAAGATGCTGTTGTTTATTTGATTAATAGTAAACATACCATAAACATTGTTGATGACATCAATGAACAACCACAGAAGCATACAGCACAAAGAGATAACCGACCACCACCATATTCTCCTTCATATCGCCATCATAGCTCAGAAGAAAATAGTTATTCATCAGAGTATTTTGAACCAGTGAAAACAAGTCATGGATTGATGTCAAAGTCTGTTGATTCGTATTTGCAAAGTGGTGATAACAATTCATATCCTTCTTCCGATGTATCTAGTGTTGAGAGTAATACCATGACTCAACGTCAACATCATTCATCACGTAGACTTAGTGATGCAGGAAGACGAAGTCCTTTGAGGTCACCTCACCAGCAAACGCAAAACACAGATGATTTATCTTTTATTTATGATAAAAATTTTGATAAAATACCAGAGATATACAAGAAGTAGTGTTTTTATAAATCAATATCCATCATTTGGGTGTATTAATTGGAATTATATTTCTATGTGTTGATGGTAAATTTATCTGTTTTCATTTAGCAAAATATTGAGGTCTGCTCTTCTGTACATGCCATTCTTCTCTCAGGCATATTGACACTAGTAATTCTCCAACTCCTCACAGGGACTGAGAAATTCCAAAAGCACCATAAAATCATAAAATACCTGCTTTCTAATCTCAATTATCGATAGGCATGCATTCCCACTTCCTACATTTTTCATAGTAATTTGCCATCTTTATCAAAGCATATCATATCATATCATTCTTATTCACAATGAATTTCTTTAAGTGAACAAATATGGCCCTCCCATAGCATTGCAACAAACTCACTATGGTAAAGAGATATCACCAATATAATTAGTAAATATAATTATTAATTACCAACACCTAGTTAGTAAGTGATCCCGCTTCTCTAGCGGCCAATTGAATTTGAGGATTGTTTAAGGGATATATAGAATGCATTATGCCTGATCCTGTATTAAAGTCGTAAGTTCCAGAATACCTTTGATTTAAGACAGCAAACAGCAACAATTGGCTATGGTGTTGATTTTATTTACAAGCTAATATAATAAAAAATCTAATCGAAGTAATCTTCTAGATCTAAATCATGATCTAGGATTGAATCTTGAATCTCATGTAAATCCATCTGGTTTAATATTAAATTTTCAAAAGTTTCTTCAAGATCTGTTTCGCCAATGAGTACAACACCTTGTACTCTACCATTCTCAAATAAAACTTTGATATATTCCTTTCCTTCTGTACAACGTACTACAGATTTAAAATCTGAATGTTTATCACCATCATAAATGCCAAGAAGGCAAATTTTATAACCTAAAAATGTTGTTACATGAGTAAAGAGTTCAAAGCAAAAATCTAGTGTGGTATTAATACCTCTAGTGTCGTTAACCATACATCTTGCTGCGTATGCACCCATTTGCGATGCTTGTGACCAAAGACGCATTTGAAACCAATGTTTTGATTTATCCCAAGAGGCATGACAAGCATCGCCGGCAGCGTAAACATCGATTAAGTTAGTCCTCATACTATGGTTAACAGCAATTCCGCCATCATTTGATAATTCAATCAGATTATTAGAAATAATTTCAAAATCTAAATTTGGACAAACGCCCGTTGCTGACAAAACCAAATCACATTCCCATGTTTTACCATTTGACAATTTTACTGAAATGTTATAATTATCATGTTCTTGTTGTTTACTGGTTGTTGATTCTTCAATTGTTTTGATACTTGTGATTTCACAATTGTGTTCTATATGAACATCATGATCGCTGTTTAAATTTGTACGGGTCCCTGTCAGGCTAATTTTCAAGTTCCAATCTGGGCCAAGAGCACTTCCATGTGACGAGCCAGAGCAACCTACATATCAAATAATAAAACTATCTATCACGTAATTAACCTAAGAATCTGGAGACCAGATTTTGGGAACTATCAAATACAACTTGCAATAATTTGTTTAGACATTCAAATACACTGGATTTGGAATTTTTAATTTGAATCTGAACATCTAAATCGTCTCCAGGGTTACAAAACAGAGGAACGAGGGCAGTGCTTCATTGTAATTTCTACACTCCGATCTGCGACATGCAGACTGGAGGTTGGCTTTCTGTCAGAGGTTGCATAGCCTCACATCAACTAATATCTACTCATGAAATTAAAGTAAATTCATCTCCTCTTTTGCTCTCCATTATTTTCAACACTCTCACAATGACATTAATTTCAAAATGCTGGTACACAAAGTGGAATAATCTGCCATCTACAATAAAAGAAGTCTTGAGGAGCATATGAAAAATTGATTTGTTATATAGCAGTCTTGTGGAAAAAGTTTCCAAATTTAACAGGTTCTGAATAAATGATGATGATGATACTGTATTGAATAGGATTACATCTGTTCCAAGTAAAGAGCTTTGTGATTATTTTGCTATGAGAACTATTGCGTTATGATTCACTAGCTCATTTGAGGTGCACCATTGGACTTTCCTTAGGGTCGGCTTGCCTTGCCAAAGTTAAAACATCAAGTCCAGTTATAGTACATAGCTAAACAGCTTTAAATCGTATCATCATCATCATCATTTATTCAAAAAACCTGATCAGTTGTCGCAAACTTTTTTTCACAGGACTGATTTATAAGACATGTGTACACAGTAACAAATACAAAATTTTAGTCATAATGACAAAGATTAACTAGTTTAATAAAATGAGGCTTATTTTCTACATATCGGTATATAAATACTTTGCAAGGAGACGCTTGAAAATATTCCTTTTGGTAACTTCCTTCATTGTAGCAGGCGGAGTGTTCCACTTCTGCGCACCAGCATGTTGAAATGAATGGCGATGGCTTGAGTATATGTCATTGTGGGAGTGAGATTGTGTCTTGGTAGTGAGTGGTTGTTGGTTGGAAAACATTAGAAAGAAATGGAGGAGCTAAATTGATTTTATTGGTGAGCATTAATTGATGTGAGGTGATTCTGTCTCTGATTGAGAGCCACCCCAGTGGACTTTGCATATCAGAGATTGGAGTGTGATATCTACAAGACAAACACCTGGCCTCTGTATTAAGGTATTGCTTTGGCTGCCCTGTACTACAGTATGTGCAACATCATAATAACAGCCTCGATTGTATGGAGATGAAATTTCAATAATGATCAATCAATATTGATTGGTGTCAGGTTAGGATGTAGCACATTGACTTACCTTCTGATGGCAAACATTCTCTTTCAACTGCATAACGTTTTCGTTTGAAAACTGTCTGATCAGCCTTTCTGTTAGATGAATTGCTAGCTGAATCATTGCATAATTGTGGGAACAGGAAAGCTGATGCTTCTTTACCAAAGAACACAGATCCAATATGATCATCTTTCATCACCCATATCACTTCACAGTTTTTAATTTCATATCTGTTGAGTAAAAGTAAAGTTGATGAATTGTAGCCTAAACCAGAATTGCAAAAAAAAAGGTGATATAATTGGGAACTGACATTCAATGATATTATCAATACTTTTAATTTAACATTTTGTTTAAATAAGGTGAATAAGTACTTAAGCCATTGTAATTGTTCCATTTATATCCAGTAATGCTGCTTTTGAAACAGCCTACGCTAGGGCATTTATGCACTCCATTTGAAGAATGCCTTTGAATTTTATATGTTGTCAACCATCTGGCAACATTGCCTTCTCCTTGTGCCTAGAGCAACATTTTGCTCTTACAAACCACAATGAACAACAAACAATGAGATAGAGGTTCAAAATGTTTTGAATAAATTTGGCAAAAACTAATCATTTGCAAGTTCAGTATATAGCGTAATTATATAATGTTTGAGCCCACCATTGCTCTATTCAGAAAACAATTTTTTGAAATACAACCACAACAACAAAAATTGAGGATAAAATCAACTTACACAAGTTCAAGTGCAATACCACCGTTGCCAACAATAACAACCCTTTTAGCATTCCTGAGGTGATCTTTGAAATTAGCAACACTATCGACATCTCTGATGCCAAGTACATAACGATTATCAGAATGTATTATGTTTGGTTTGCCTCCAGTACACAAACATATCTTGCCGTAAGAATACTTCGAACCAGTATGTATAGAGAAACAGTGATCTGAAACAAACATTTTGACACTTTTTTATTACGCATTAATCTACTAATACCAGATTATTATTAGTAACAATCCGGATGCAAAGTTAGCAGTATTCTTTCTCACCCTTGTCATCGGTCCGACAAGAAATTTATTGTCGGAGACCTGGGTTTCTTTCTCATATTTATTTAGAAATTTTTCTTGAAAATCTCAGCACCAAATCTCTTTTCTAAGCCTTTTCACTGAAAACGTTTAGGCCTACTGAAATCAATCAAGTTTGAAGAAAACTGACGAGAAAAGGAAACATATTTTGTTTAATCTTCTCTTTGAATGATTCTTTTAAATTATTTTTAATGAGTTTTACTGTTGGCAGGGACTGCAAAATAAGAAGCAAAGTCTTCGGAATTTGCTCCAGCCTTTTGGGAACCTGATTCCCAGGATTTCTGACCTTGTTCAATCTTACCTTTGCCAGTGATACTGATCAGTTTTTTACATTTTATTTACCTTCGACCCAGATACATTTCATTTTCCCACGAATGACAGTAACATTGGAGAATGCTTTGGAAATGAAGCTAACATCTTTCTCTTCAGCATCAATTTCAGTTATAATTTCTGTTAGCTTACGAAGTGTTACCGCACATTTGACGATATCACTAATAGTAACCAAGGCAATAGTAGCATTAGGATTATTTTCAGCGATATTTTCAACGCAGCTCACACCAGCAACCCCGCCGCCAACTATAACAAAATCGAAGTAGGTTGGCTTATCTTCCGCCATTTTTCTGTGTGTTCAATCAATGAAATTATTCTCGTTTCTAGGAATTCGGATTGCTTCTTACGAATTCGAGACTATAAAGATTAAAGGTTGAATCGGAATCGGATAATTGTTTCCAATAGGATAGGATTAACCGTGGCTAGTATCACATTCAATTGCTGCTGAAGCCACAAAATAAACTAGGTCAAAGCTGGAAAGCTCAATTAGACTTTATAGTAGGAGAAAACTTGAAGGAGATCAAAGAACAATTTGTAAGAAAACGAAAAACTGCAAATGCAAATGTAAAACAATCTTGTAACACCATTTAAAGACAAGGAGATTTATTCAGATTCATACGAACTTAACACAATAATTACAACATTTATTTTTTCTCTTCCTCAGCTGGATTACTTTCAGAGGCTAATTTTTTAGGATTATTTTCATTAAAATTAGGAAATTGTTCCCATGGGCTTTGGAAATCAAACTTTCTGAACTCTTGCGTCAATTCGATTGGCTCTTGAACGACCCGTTTGAGCTCATCATCATAACGCAACTAAAAATAAATAAATACAAAATAAAATAGCTGACGCGTTAACTAGGAAACTACTTGTTGCACTATTATTGAGAAAAATGCCGTTTCTTCAAACTTTGTGCAGCACTTTTCAGCATTGCAAGAAGCGAGAAATGGCATAGAAGATCCATTTTGATCAATAAAATTATATAGCATTCAATTCCCAATTATGTGTGATTATAGTCTATTGATGGATATAATTTTAATGAGAGAAATGGTAATAGAAAAGTTTGGTCTGGCTTTGTGAAACAGAAAACGATGTACGGACAACTCACTAACCTCAACATAACCACTCAACGGAAAATCTTTGCGGAATGGATGACCTTCAAAACCGTAATCAGTCATAATTCTTCGCAAATCTGGGTGATTAGCAAAGAAAACACCATACATATCCCAAACCTGTGACAAAACAAGAGGAAATACTCAATAGACTCCCAGTTGATTATCTTTCAGATGTCCACAATAGAGTTAATGTGATGATTTAGAAGACATATCTAGATAATAATGTATGAAATCCTTCAATAATGGTAAAGTAACTTTATGCAAGAAAAATCAAAAATGTGGTTTATCGTGCATCAAAGATACCTAGGCTGCGAATGATGCATTAATCTCTACACTCTAAAACCCAATTGACTGGATAAAGCTACAGGTTAGGAAGTAACAGATAATTTGCATCCTTATGGATTTAACTTTGGAATCTATTACCTAATCCTCGAAGGTAACA
>JANVCG010026320.1:0-11690 GCA_025505365.1 Haliclystus inabai | reverse complement strand
TGACCCATTTGAAGTTGAATTAAATAATCATGATTCCATAGAGATATTCAATCACCCAAAAAGAATAACAAATGCAAATTTTTCCAAACACCCGAATGAAATTCATCGCGAAAAAAAAGCAAGCGAAATGAAAACCAAGTGAATTTCTGCTAGCCACAAAGTGTCAAATTGCATACTTATCTTGAGGATTTCGTGTTCAACTATGGTTTTCAAATTGAAAATTTGTTCTGTTGGTTCTAGCTTTTCATTTAAACAAAATGCTAGCTGTTAATTTCAACTTAATTTTCAACTTTTTTTACATGGTGCTGATGCAGATAGCAATGTAATGCTAATAGACAATTTGTAGCTATTGTATTATTGTGTTTGTTGTTTTAAACTCATTGTTCTTTCATTATTTTGTTTCTTGTGGTTGACCGTCGGTTAACCGATTGTGCCAAACGGTTAATCGGTTCCGAAATATCATAACTGAGACAGCACTAACTGGATTGGCTTCATTTCAGTTCTCATCTGCTATCAATCATCTGAATGAAACAACAAAAAGTGCAGATCAATCAATTGGGGTCCTACAGACATCTCTTGGACAGGTAGGACAATCTGACAATCAGGAATTCGAGCAATACATCATAGGCATATTTTGATAATTGACACACGTATATTCTGATGTGTTCGTTGTTAGGTATTCCAAACCGAAACAGCTCAAATCAATCAGTTTTCTAATGACAGTGTCACTCGTCATGCAGAATGTTATGAAAGGTTAAAATCATTAAAAGAGGTACATCAAAATTACAACGAGAAAACCAACTGAGATAGGCAATTTACATTCCATTTATTTATGGTCTTGAATCATTTTCACAGATTGCTTTGAGTAATATGACAGAAATATCAAATTTGCATCAAAAAGACGTCAGTGAAGCTTTGTCCAACACCGAAGTATATGCATCACACCTTGATGAACATATATCGGTTCATGTGGATCACAGCAAGAAAGCGATTGATAAATGCCAAACATCCTTACAGGCAATCAAAACAGAAGCAGACAATTACATCACCCATGACTTAGTAGCGGACATCAAAACAGGTGAGTATCAGATTATCATCCAGTTTATATCCACAAATAGTTTTTGATGCAGTCCTTTAGTTAAACCTGACTCATTTCTATTTATAATTGAATTTCCAATAGACTATTGTACTTACACAAGATAAGCAAAATCTTTTCATATTCAGGGCAAACACCACAGCGCCAGTCTTACATTTATCCAACCTCATTGACGCAATCAAGGACTCATGAGCAATTGGTCAGAGAGTATAGACATCAAAATGAAATTCCTTTGTCACCGGTCATACAGGTATGGAAAGAAAATAAGTCAAAGTAAATCGTTTATTCATGTACATTTATTGTTGAGTTTCATAGAAAACCAGATACCATGTGTTTGGTACTTTTGTAGGTTATAGTGAGTTGTTACAAGTGTTAATTTCCGTTTCCCTGCACAGGAAGATGAAGAACAGACCAAAGAACTGGGGAGCGTTGATGTAGGTGTCCCTGTCTTTGATTTAGAGGATGAATCGAAAAATGCAGAAAATGATATTCACAAAAAGGTGAGGGATAAATTCAATTACATGTCACAATAACCAGTTTCACAACAGAGTCCTTGTATTGTCAAGTGTTGGATAATTGGTGAAAAAAATGTTTTATTGATATCTAGGTTCCAAACAAGGAAAATTTGACTCAATCTATAAAAAAGTCAGACAGCATCTCATCTAAAACAAGATCAACTCACGCAAGATCACGACAGCCACTTTCTTCGGTTGAAAACAACACAACGTGAAGTGGATAGATGTGGTTACTGCATCACTCAAAAGACAATTAATTTTATCAAAGGCAGAACAATCTCCAAATAATTTATACCATTTCATTTTAATTATTAATTAAGTTTAATCTGCGATACTGAAATGCAATTTGATTGTCAAAGGTCAATGTAAATCTAGCCAAAAAGAGTGTAATTTAAACACTTAATCTTCATTTCTGTTACATCCATCCATATTTTATCGATATTAGTTCAGTTAAAGTTGTAACGACCAATCACAAAAAGGGTTGGATGCGTCATGGTTTCTTGTTTGCCATCACGCCACTGCGCATTTGATCATTGTGTACTGCCATGTTTTTTGATCTTGTGAAAAGTTTCTGATTGGTGTAGTTATGTTTTGATAATTTACCTTTTACATTTAAACCTCTATTATTTTCGTATTGCTTCAACCACATCAGCTTGTTGCGCCTCTAGGTTTGGCATATCCTGCAGGCGTAGTATCTTATGAAATTGCCAGACGAATTTTACCATAAGGTCAATACTGTAAGGTGTTTGGTATATTTCTGTCACTTGATTAGTGTTTTTATATTTACATTTTTACTTGAGTACAAGTTTTTTGAGTGCGATGATAGCTAATCATTTTCGTTAATTTATAGATTCATTTCTATCCGATAACCTTTCTAGATGTTGACACTCTCCCTATCTCCTTTTCTGATTCATTCTTCCTCTGTACAGTAGCTTTGCCATTCATCCTAGTAGAATTGCCTCCATCCGATAAAGAGGCTACGTTTCCCTGCCAACACGATTCTCAAAATGGTGTGTTTCGAATAGATAGCAACGCATTATTCTACAATCTATTAATTTGTGTTCTGTTTGTGCTACATTCCTATCAAATATGGGTTCTTTTGTGAATGAAGAAGATGAAAATGTTACTTATTTAGCTAACTTCATTAAAAGCATCGAGCCACTATTTGCAGAAAATGAAACATTTGACGGATTAGAAGAAGCACTTCTAAATCTTGAAATGACTGATGAGAATTTTCACCGACATGATTTTGTCAGAAGAATTCGTGAACGTATATCAACACAAATGGGAGATTTAATTGATGAAATAGCAAAAGATAAGCGCCTTTTGCATGATGAAAAGCTGATAACAACTGTAGTTTCACATCTGCTAAAGAAGGACTCTTATGCTAATTTAGTGACCGATGTACTGAAAGGTTTGGCTATCTCATCGAAAACTGTTAAAAAAGATATTG
Organism: Haliclystus inabai; assembly: GCA_025505365.1. NCBI lineage: Eukaryota > Metazoa > Cnidaria > Staurozoa > Stauromedusae > Haliclystidae > Haliclystus > Haliclystus inabai. Next base: position 8,626 of record JANVCG010026320.1, on the reverse strand, counting down.
AAAACGATGAATTACAGTTCTCTCCACTCGCAAGTGTTAGAACAGGAAATCAATTTATTTATGGACCACATTCCATTGGAGATGACTCATTTACTTCATCTTTTGACGCAGGAGCTACATTTATGTTCATGTCGATTGAAAAGTATGAAACCATAGCAGCAAAATTGTTAGCGGTTGATCAACCGAACAGCAGGGTAGAAGCACTGACTGTATTGAATCAGATTCCTCAAGCAGATATTGTCAGCAGTGAGATATGGCCCAGGATCAAACAAGGCTTACACACTGCTTTGATTGATGACAGCGACGCCATTGTCATGGTGGCTTTGCAATTTTATGGCCGTGCAGTTGCAACTAGTTCAGCAGTTGTTGCTAAAGAGTTGTATACTTCATTTGTAGAACATCTAGTGGATTGTTTCTCTGATAATACTAATCATATGGTGGTCCTTCAAAGCGGCATTGATCTTGGTGATAAGAGAAATACCACGTACATCAGAAAGTTTGCTTTACTGAATCAATTTCAAAGGGAGCTTACTGTCTGTTGGATTAGATATCCAGAAAAGGTCATTGAAAGCATTATCGATTGCACTGTTAAGCTTTTGGGTGTGGTTCTGCAACCAGTCTCGCCCATGGCAGATGCTGTGATGCTACCACTTCAGTTTCTTGCGTTAGTTGATCCTGAGGCTATTTGGTTCAAGAGATGGATGCATGGGCACTACAGTAGGAATATCTTACTTTCTTTACTAGAAAAACATCATAATCTGGTTACTTCAGCCGTTCTGACATGCTTTGAGTGCCTCACAACTTATTGCTTTACCGGGAAAAGTGAATCAAAATCAACTATCAATGAAAGCGATGATAATGATGCGTTAATTTGCACCAGAGATGAAATTGCTATTGCATGTACTCTGCACTCTTTCCACTTTCTAGGCCATTTGTTCTCTTATAAAAATGGGCGTGCATTGTTTCCTTTGCAATTAGAGGAGCCAAATGGGGTTGTCACTTTGGACGATGTTGTTGTTGCTCTGATTCAGATTGCTTGCAGTGAAGCTGCTAAGCAAACAAACAAAACCGCAGATACTGTACCTCTGGGTCACTTACCCATCATCCACTCATCGATGATTGTGGTTAGATTAGCAACTGAATCTGCAGAGACATGCGCCAGATGCATATGTTCGCCTGCAGTTGTAACAGCAATGCAGACCATATTAGCCCAATTGCAAGGTGGTGTTGAATCGATTACCCCACACAATGCTAACACACTAGAGATGATTGCAAAAGTGTTGGGTGCTGTATCGCGTTTTCCTTCTGGGCGTCTACAGCTACTTTATACAGATCGCTTGATTAGATGGCAACGTAGTCAGAACAGCTTTGCAACAATCATTGTGAAGTTCATATGTAGCAACATTGATAAAGTGCACAGAGATCAGATACTGGCGAGCGTGATCACGTCGTACCTATCGATTTGTCATCAAATTTATAACACATGTGAAGGACTGTATGCTGTTTTGATTGATGAGCTACCGCTTTCCATCTCGAGAGCATTAGTGAAGTTAGGTCAGAGATTGAAAACCTTTCTAGGTTCAGGGCCAAAGCGGGGAAATTCAAGTAATAAACCAGCCTTGTTGATTGTTGAAGAAATCATTCTACCTTATATAACTCAGGAAGAGTCTGTCTTGACCAAATTCAAAAATACGGAAGGCTGGGAAAGTTTTGAAGCAGACTTGAAGACCTACTTGGCATGTCTTGATAGCTTGCTCACTTTCAGTGCCACACCCAAGGGCGTCCTCCTTCTCCAATTGTCAGGCATGATGGAAACCTGCGTATATTACATGTCTGCTAAATACAAATTACAATCTGAAAATAATCAAACTGAGAAATACAGACATGGAATGGTTGTCAATCAACTGGCTGTCACACCAGCGGGAGCAGTAGCTCTCAATAAAACTGGTAGGTAGGCTTTTATCGATACATTTTAAATTGATGAAGATATGGTCGTTATAGACAGGTGGTCTGTAGTGAAGGGCAATTGTGATTTGAACTCCACCGAAGTACACACAGATTAACTGAAGACGCGATCACTGTTTAAAGTCACTCAGTGATACACAACCCCATCTATTCTTTCCATATTCCTAATGAAGGTTTTTTTTTCTTGTTCATATCAATTAATGCTTACTACAAAATCATATTTTTCACTTTTAGGCATCTTCCAATCGTTTCTTGACGAGATTTACTTATTGTTAGAGGGAAACTCGATCCACGAAAACGCCCTTCACCTCGAGACAATCTCACACGATTTGAGCTGCAAAAGCAGTCGTCGTTTGCTGGTTGCTATGGTTGCGTACTTTGGCTGCTTCGATTCCATGTCTGAATACTTTGAAACTGAGGTAGAGAGTGCAGTTGACAGGCCGTCGAAGTTCTCCTGTCTTTCTAATTTCATTAGTCAATGCTTCAATCTGAACACGTCTGCATCTAACGTCGGTGCCACGCAGTTTGAATTACGCCACGCATTTGCACTAACCGTTTTGAACTCTCTGGTAACCTGTCTAGATACGTTGCTGCTTCTGCAAGAACGGTTCAGGATGACAGAGAGCGTTGTCAAGTTGCAGTTGACATCACGTTTGGAAGGCGGCGCTTTCATCGTCGATGCGTGCACCCTTCTCAGGAATGAGTACCTTGTGCGCTCCTCGATTCTTGGTGGACCAGAGGAGAGGGTACTACCGCCTAGTACCCTAATACAGGTGAGGGACTTTATTAATCTACGCAAGAAGAGGAGATATTCTCTTGTAATATAATGCGATCGCAAATGTTCTCGATTTAGGACGAGAGTGGACACTACCCGTGGCCGTTATTTGCCGGCTTTCCTATTCCATCCGTTTACGCATGCGTATCACATAGCAAGGAATCGTCCTCTAGCAACCAAACGCTGTCTTTCGATCATTTGACTGGAGGAGAGAGCCTCAGCAAAGAACTATTGGCGTATTTAGATGGTGGCGGACAGGTAGGCAGAAGCATCGAAAAATCGTGAGAATATTAATTCGGTAGTATCAAAAGAAACCGAATTGCCGTTGCCTGAAAGTATTCAAAATATGCATTTCAATCAGAACTGTTTCTATTGTGTATTCCAGTTAACAACTACTGCGGCTGCTGCGCTGCTTAACCAAGCAGATTTTCATTGTCCTTCTGTCGATTTGAGTCTACCTTCGATACAGTACGACGATACCAAGTTAACCAGCAAAACAAAGACGTCTGATATATCATCTCAAGCGGTCTCAATGATCGTCAACTATGGTCTGCGATTAGGGTAAGATCATCTCATAACTGAAATGCACCGTTTTACAAAATTGAATACTTTTATTCTGCTTGTTGTTGTTTTCACTCAGTTAGGCTATATTCAACCTATATGCTCATCTTGTTTATTTTTATACTTATAAACAACATCAGTATCATTATAGTGCATGTGGAATTTTAGGACATCTGTCTTCCTTTGATCTTACATGTGTCTTTATTCGAAGGACCTATGTAGCGAAGTTGATGTAGCGGAATAGAATCCTTATGTCGAGGCTGGTGTTCGTCTTTACTCTAGAGACTGCAAATTTGGGTTGCACAAGCGATCTTTATAATTTGTTTTGTACTGTGTTGGAAATCGACGGATAACTAGGTCTACGAATGAAATACCGTCAGATCCGTTGAAGAATAGAACATCTTTTTGTAGATTAGGTGAATAAACTTGTGTTGCATGATCAAGAATGGGACGGACATATTAAGTCTAATACGATCGTGTCATTAGATGGGTTGCGTCATTCCAAGTACTACGACATATATGAAAGACACAAACAAAATCTTTAAGAGAGAGTACACTATTCAAATAGTCTGGAAGGCATAGGTTTCCATAAGCAACGTCATGGCGCAGTCAATGCTTTGATTTAGCTCTGATTGAAACTCACGCCGATGCAGTTCTAATTAATGGTAATATGTCTTTGCTTTCTTCTTCTCCAGCCTTTTGAAACCGCCACAATGCAATCAGGAAGAGAGCTTAAAGAGTTACTTAATTACACTCACAGATGCCATCCAAAAGCAACAGACTCATTCCGCAGACACAGAGATTCGTCACCATCGTGGTAGTTCGACCGGTTTTGATTGGTTCGCATGTGTGGTTTATCTGTTCCAAATGGGGGACACCCATAAAGCATTGCAGTTCCTACATCGTGTGTCTGGGCACATGGTATCTGCCTACATATGGTTGCCTCGGTTACATGACTCAGTAAGTACATCCAACTTCCTCTCTCTGTTATCATGTGATAGTAAGCCAGCTCAGTTACGGTCCAATTCCTCGCGGCCTTTTGTAGCAATACCCAAACCGCAACGTGGCTCATTGCCGCTATAGAATGAAAATTGTTGCAAAACGACCGAAGGCTAATAGACTTACCTTCAAATTGTTGGCAATTAATTGTTTTCTAAAAGATTTTGATTATGTCATTCTCGTTTTAGATTTACATTGAGAATCCCTCTCTACGTTTCTCTGGTGTCTCTCTTCTACATTCTAAAGTGCTTCATAATATTGAATTGATTTTGCAAACAGAAATGCCAGAGATGGTGTCTGCCTTCCAACTGTCCGCATCGTCTTCAAGCCAAGTAGCGGCCCTCTGGCTCCGTCAATGTTTTATCAACTATCTGAATTGGAAGCAGATTGAAATATTTATTCTACTTTGCTGTGTGTGCGGCACCGATTACCAGGTATATTGTTGCCTGGCTGTTCTCAAGCACCTACAGAGAGACATTCTTGCGCATGCGCAGCAGAGAGATTTGTTGATGTTCTTGCGCCAAAAGCCTATCGTTGACTTTTCGTTTCAACATTATGTCTCATTCATGAAGGAAATGCAGGCTAAATACAGAGCGATTGTTTTGGAAGACATGACAGATTTATCGCGTGCTTAATTAAAACAATTGGCTGATAATATTTCCAGCGTATGGCGGGTTGTAGTCGTACTTCAGGAGCCTGTAACGAATCTCAGTACCATTAAGATAAACTGCTCTAGATTGACAACGAGGCAATGTGAAGCACCCAAGATGGAGACGATAGGAAGAACTCTTCAATACATAATTTTGATAATAAAGTATAGAAAACTCTAAATTCTAATTACATAATAATTATTATAATAATGAAATTCATAAAAACAAAATTAACGCAAAATCGACACCATGTGATTAATTCTTATAACAACAAGTTTTAAATCAATGAAAATACTGACATCGTGGCGATGATTATATACAACTTAAGCTACTTGGGCTTTCTTGATGTCCTCTTGGCTAGGACCATAGCCCGACACGGGCCCATACACACTCCAGATCCATTGGATGTAACACTGGACAGAACGAGGCTCGGGGTTAGGTAGATTCACCATGTCTTCAACGTCAAGCAGCATTGGGACGTTCTTTAATTTGCTAAAATTAAAATGGAACACACAACAGTATAAGATACCAGTTCGAAATTGAACTGTAACCAGGACATGGAGCCTTAGTCAGAGTAGTCTGTTTTGCAAATGGGCATAACTGAAGGAAAATAAGCTGAACAACTTACTACGCGGTTTCGAAGGCAGTTTTGAAATTGTGCTCTCTGTTGACAGGTGAGAGCTCATCAAAGTTAAATGCATCAGGATGAAATCGATGGATAAGCGCGCAGAAAGCCATGCCATCATTCCAACTGCTGCTGAAGTTTTTCACTTGAATACCCTGCAGACAAAGCAGCATAAGATTAGAATATAACACCGTGTAGGATGATGGGGTGGTGGTGTGTTGATTGATTGGCGGCTACTTACATAGTCTCGCACCATTTCCTTGCACCAATCCAACACGATGGAAGAGATTGACATCGTGCGTCGAATCGGCCGTTTTTGTTCGCGCTTTTTCATGCATGGCCTACAGATAGAAAATTTATAGACAGAGTTGGTAATGGTTATGAATTTGGTCTCAAAATATTTCAACTGGTTGATCCTGTCTTCATACGACATTTAACATCGATTGAAATGACCGCTATCGAAATAGAGCAGGGTCCTTGTGTTCTTCAATCTGAAGATTCGCATTTTTTCAGGTCAGATAATACAAATAGATGGATTCTGCTTCTTCCAATAATAACCGTGAATCTTATCAAATTACTTTGCGCTACGTTTTTACGTGTTGTAATGCCTGCGATTAAAACTTACGCAGTACGATTGTCTTTGGCTGGCTCGGGAACAGAGGCGGGAGCAGACGACAGACGTTCACGAGGCGAGGCTGATGCTGGTGATGCTGATGCAGTTTGCGTTGCTTTTTCGTCTTCCTCTTTCAATTTGAGCTTCTCTTTTCTTGCTTTTTCTTTTTCTGCAGCTTCACGGAAGTATTTTAACCGGTCGGTTGCTCTGGTACTCACGTTGCTACCGAACGAAAACGAGGCAGATCCACGCGAGAGCCCAGTGCCGGCTGGAGCGGTCGGGTGATGTGGCCTGTGGACGGGGTTTTCTTTCTTGTAACTGAGGCAACAGAAAAGAGAGCAAGTCAGATGATATAACAGTGTATACAAATTGAGAAATATGGTTTTGTTCAGGATTTCATTGGTCTTACTTGTCTGATGTCGCTCTCCATCCACTTGGCTTCACTTGTACGTCATCCTGAAATCGAGGTTGAGATTGTTTAACAATAAAAGTGCGACCTCAATGGTGATATTAACACGTGGTGTGATTGACCTATTATTGTTTGTTTACATAAATTAGTATAATTATCTAAAAGGAAGAGCTCTTCCCTTAGTGCGGTTGTGATAAAATGGTTGAAAGTGTGTTTACGGATTGCAATCGATCTGTCCAAGGCTAGAGCCGTGTTATATGCTTTAAAACGAGGAGAGATTGTCCTCCCTCCAGGCTGTTTGACAATAATATCACCAATAAATGGCAGGGTGGAACAGACAAAACCTGCAGCGTTCAATATAACCGATAATTAATATTTTGTTTACTCCAACACTATACCTTTTGATCCGTAATCTTGGCTTTGTTGGCCTTGGATTCCAACATCTTTTTATCGACAGCAGCCGATATCAATTGTGAAGGAGTTCTTTTAAGCGACACATTGTTATTCGTATTATTATTAGTTACGCTTTGTTTATTATTGTTGTTAATTGTTGTGTTTTTCCATTCCGGCTCTTGTTTTGATATTGCTGTAGGTGTTATGGGTTTGGTAACCGATTTGTTATCGATTGACAACGGCCTGCCAACATGGATCGATTTCTCACCAACACGATCTGTCTTCTGCTGACTGGTGTAATACTTTGGTTTATCATTCTGCAAGTCGGTTGGCTTAGGATCGTGGTTTCGATTCTGGTCAAAACGGTTATTGTTTAATTTGCTTTCTAGTGTAGATGATGAACCGCAGTTACCGAGTGTTACGGTTTGTGAATCGTTTGGTGCTGCAGCAATCGGTTTGGCTTTGTTAAAAGATGTTCCGAACTCAACGGGTTTGTGGTTAGCAGGTTGCTACAAAAACAATCAACAAAAACAAAGCGTCAATTAATAAAATCAACAGATCTGCCTCGGTCTACGTCATTTAATCTCTCGCGAGCGAATAACGGCAGGCTGACGTCACCACGAGATTCCGATGTCAACAAAATGTCAAAGAGACATCAACTTTTTTATGATATCATCTGATAAAATGCAATGTTACCATCAACCTTTGAAAAAAGCTAGAAAGACTTCGAATTAGATTCGTATTTCGAAACGTTCAGTTTCCCTACCGTATTTTGAAACTTTCCAAGTAGTTGTTTAAATCTCTTTATCTCCATGGTAATCAAATTCGAAATCAAAACGCATGCAATACTTCACGTGTAATCCAGTTGCACTGCCGATCGGCTCAGTTGAGCTTAACTAGCTTAGTAGTAATGATAATAATGGTCGAAGCTATCGAAGAATCTTTGCTGTCTGCTCTCGTTTACCTTTCGTACAAAGCTGACTGGCTGGACTGATGTTGATCACACGAGAAACGCTGAGCTAAAGACGAACCGTTTAACGTGATGGGGTCGACCGGTGCACCTTTACATCAGCGACTGACGCGTTAACAGCAACTACGACCGCACAGCCAACGCATTCGACAGCTTAATGAAGACTGTTGACTTCCCTTCTGACCGACACAGATTACAATATTAGGCATAGCACTTGCGCAGTTTTTATCAAAGACAATGTACAGAGTAATGAATAGCTACTACGTAAGAGATGGGATGGGAACAACACATTGATTAAATTTAAACAATATCAAAAGGAACAAGATAAATTAGAAGCAATGTCCGAGAAGAATAAGATGAGTCGATCAAACCCAAGACCAATAGTACTAGGCCAATATGAAGACAAACTAAACAACCGCCACTAATTGCTTGCTGCGTGAAAAAGCAACGCACAGTGCTGATATTGAATAGCAATATAAGAACAATGGCAATATTTAACACGCAATACGCATGTCAATTATCTCCAAGCCAACGCAATCGACCGCTGCCCAATAGAACTGACATGTAGAGTGCAGCATCTTGAGGTAAAGACGTCTTGCTCAGTGGTACAATAAATAGAGATATTTATTCGTGAGCAACAACAGGGAATTAAATCAGGGTACTTAT
>JANVCG010026309.1:0-11701 GCA_025505365.1 Haliclystus inabai | reverse complement strand
AATAGCACCATGATGATCAGTGAGTCGAGTTCTATCATATATCAAAAATTACTTTTTGGGTTGAGTCCCACTTTAAAAACTCATCATTTGAAATCGTATTAAAATAGCTTTCATGAGCATTTTTTCAAAAATGACCTGTTAGAGATTTACTAAAAGAGTTATTGATTTCAGGTTTGGTGAATATCGGCTGATAATAAACTCGACGGACATCGGTCACTATTAGCTGATATTCACCTCACCTTCGATCAATAGCTTTTATATATTACTATTAATACGAGTGGTAAGAAGTGAGACACGATAAATTCGTGATCATATCACGAGCCACGGCAAGTGACTTTTAGCTTTTCGCATGTCTCACAGCACCCCGAGTGTTAATAGAAGGCCATAGAGCCAGCATTTATAAGTTCCATATCGCATTTATAAATTTCTGATTTTTGCATAGCCCAAAAATCATCTGTATAGCCTCAAAATTAATTTGTATAGCTTTACACTAACTCTCTCTTCACCAACCAAAACAGTCCATAAATCCGTAAAGCCCTATAGAAAAAATGTACACATCAAGAAAAATCTTGCACAATTGAAAATTAGTAAAAGTGAACATAATTGTTTTGAACCTTCCTTATAAATCACGCCAATCACTTATTTCACTATTGAAACACAAATTTAGAGGTAACCTGAAAAGGTATGGAAATGAGATCAATAATTTTGATTGGGAAGGTCACCTTACGTATCAAAGCGTTTGCTTGAAAACTGAGTGGTTTCCTGTAGTCTGCGTGGGATAATTATTGAACGTGTGATCTCCTTCCTCAAAGTAAGAGAAAAAAATCATATCAGATATCAAAAGATCGCTATAAGCAAAAAAACTGTTTGCAGCATAAACCTATCTATCCAGTCTTGCAATCTGCATTTGGTGAAGCATTTGAAAACAAATTGACAGTAAAAATTGGCAGTGATAGAGCTCATTCTATGAAGAGGGACGCTAAGCCTCTCATGTTTAAGTTCGTAAGGTTTTTCATGCGGCTATTCAGGACTGTCTTCCGCTAGGTGGCTTTATAAAAATATTTATTATTTTATCTCACTTGGAGAAAAACGTATGTACTTCTGGAGAGTGTATGCTGAATGTTTGTGAAATATATTCCTTAACTATAATGTAGTATATTCTTGAAATGAGGTTGGATTGTGATTGAATTCAGCGATATTTGATATAATAGGTTTGATGTAGATACTATTAGCTACTATATAGTATACAGCGATGTGGCTCAGTTATCCCATTCAATTTTTAGTAAGCGAAGTATGCTGGCTATTCTACTTTAGCTTTATATCATGCTGTTGGACTGAGGATGCTCAAATTTGAAAGTTTTAGTAAAGAAAACAGAACCCTTAAAATTGTTATTATTCTGACGTAGACCTTACCATTTCCTTGATTAAGATTAGCCATATTCCTATATTTGAAGATTTACTTTTCCCGATTCTCCGAATTGCTAGCAATTGGTAATATATTATTATAGAAAACCGAACGATAGTTGAGAAACAAGTAAGTAAGTCATGCTCGATTTTTTTGTTGAAGTTTGTTTTAGAGTAGATTTTCTTCAAGTACTTCATAGTTTATTGAATCCATTCATTTTCTGCAAGCGTACAATTTACATTTAAGCTAGGAACAACAACCTTTCACATCATATCAATATTCATCATACTCAACTTCAATCAATTTGATGCTATATTATTTCTTGTGTCTCAATTTTGTATATAAAATTGTGCAGAACTGATGGAGCAGAAAAGTCAAACAGAATTACGTAGATGTGATATAACTAACAATCATAAACAATGTTGATAACTGTGATAGACACATTACAAGTGAGATTGGTAACATATCATGGGGAGGGCTCCATCTACCCTTACATGTTTCAAGCTGTCCTTATGGATAAGCCTCTAGGCTCTACTTTCCCCCTCCTTTCAGCGACCAATAGCCAGAAGAGGGGATTAATTTATCTCATAGCACTTTCTACGGAGCTGCGATGAGAAATTGAGGAGGTAGAATGCGTAGAATACTGGAGTAGGGGGTAAATTGCCAGGTTGTTTTACATCTGAATAGTAGGATTTTTGTGGTGCCACATGAGATGTTGACACTGATGGACCAGAAGTCAAGCAATCTTTGATCAGGGTGGTTGGACAATGAAAGATGTTTGTTGGGTGACAATGGATAACGGAGTATGATATACAGTAGATGTCGGGGGATTTGCGACAGAATTGGAATTCATCTTAGCTTGCTGTTCAATTTAACAACCCAGGAGGCGGTTTTTAGAAATCGGATTGGATTATTGACAATTGTTGGTTTGGGGTCACAGGAAAAGCAGAAATTCGTAAAAAGTGTCAATTGCGTAAGGTAATTCAGTGGCGTCTATCCATTAAGACCGATGATGAGGCAAAGCTCCAATAACTTATCCCGTTCAGTAGGATAATAATGGTCATGTTGGTTTTAAGTCAGAACATGTTTGCCCAGAGAGAGAGAGGGCTAATGGGCTAGTACACATGTTATAGGATGAGGTATAGCTCTTGTCCATGTTGGTAGCTTTTGTCCATGGCTAGTTCAAGGAAGGGTTGAAGATGACTAAAGGGAATTATTTCAATCTGATTTGTTGTTCAGCGTGCGCTTACCATGCTGAGGCCACAGTTTCGAATCAACGTGATGCAAAAATGCAAATTTCAGATTTTGAACTATAGATAATTGAAGGTTCTTAGATGCATGGAAGAAATGTTTCCAAGCACAGAAAGGAACAGGAGAAGCTTTCAAACTCAAGATTTATTTGTGCTCGACAGAGATCCAAAAAGATTTTCCTTCTATACAATAATAATTGTTCAACTCCGCAATCATATCTGTAGATGTTCTTGATAATGTTGAAGGTCAAATCTCGGTCAGATAAGATGGATAATTTCAGTCTACAGAGAGGGCTATAAAGTAAAAATTGCCTTCAAGGCTGCAATTAGAACCTAAATTGTTCTTCTATTTGACATTCATCACATTCTGCAAAATTTCCAAAAAATAATTGGAGCAAAAAGTGAACGTGGGTTCTTGATCATGTTTACTTGGTTACCGATTATCACGTGATTCTAACAAGAACGTGATTGGATGGATTTGTCCTCGAGGATTTGTAACTACAAAGTTGATGTTTTTCTTGAAAAAACTAAACAAATCAGGAAATAAACGCTTTGTTTTTGAATAATTTGTTCAGGCGAATCTGCTTATTAATTTAGAGGACTGTATATTCGTAATTTTACACGGAAATCCAGAGAAGCACTCGATTTTGATTCATCCAAACGGTTTTCTTTATTTTACGCTAAAACAACAATTCAATATAAAAGGTAAAAAATAAAGTTTACAATCATTATTTCTAAGTTTATTTATCAGCTATGATTATACGTAACGACAAGTTTGTTTTACATACCGTTTGCTTGATCTTGCAATCACAACATAGTTCTTTAAATTCATGCTATTATCAATTTTACTACTGCTTTTTATACTTTACATTTATTTACCGTTGGAGTAGTTGCTATGACAAAAGATACATAATATTGCGATTTGCGTGGTAAAAGAAATCTCTGTTAAATACTATTTTGCGTGGTATATGACCAGGTAACATTGAATCAAAACATATAATAATAACAACGCCTAGAAACTGGCATCAATACAAACAATAATACTTTCGTGGAAACATAATTCCTTTTAGAAAAGTGTCGATGTACGGTTTTGGATTGCTTCATCGCATTTACCTGCACTCGTCAAAAGTAGAGACACTCAGGAAGCTGCAAAAATCTTATGTCCCCATCATCACTTGTGCAGGTAAATCGTGAAGAAGAACGCCAAACCATGCACCAACCCTTTATTGATAGGTCGTCTATATAGCATATTTTCTGTGCAGAGGTACGAGACCTGGCTGAGAGTGTTACAATGAGCAAACACTGTCTGCGCTACTTCATCAAAGCTAAAAGGCCTCATATTATGATATTGGAAGTAGGCGTGTTTATTGCTTGATGCGTGGTAGGCTGAATATTGACAGTGTTAGATGCCCCATGTGTGCAGGAACGTTGTAATTTCTGACGAGAAAAGCAGGTAGCCATCATCAGTATCAAATTCGAAGGAGCCCCATATGATGAAAAAAAAATGCTTAGGGCTTTGCAGATGCTTTGACTGTGGTTATTTGGTAGCAATGCGTGCTCCATTCATCCAGCAAAATACTGCGCATAAATGGTGTACATCATAACCAAGGTTGCTAACTTTTAGTTGAAAGAGAAAAGTAGAAGAGTTCGGTTAGAAAATGGGATCTCATTATCTGGTTTGGGCTGTTTGGCTTCAATGACAACGTTTATCGAATAGTTTGTGTAATTGTAAATCCCAGGCAGATCAAATCAGTCATTTTCAAGCATTACTGACAACGCCGTAGTCCGGGCGCTACGGAATTAAAACGGCAGGTTTATCCGGGCAGCTTGAAATTTACATAGTAATGTCCAGAATAATGTACTCAACGCTAAACTAATTCTTGGCACAGTCAAATTTACTTGTAGGCTTCTCCTAAAGTGAAAAATCCCCTCGCTACTCCATCGCCATTTCACTTCGTTGCCGACTGATCACGCCATTACATTTCCATTGTTAAGGCTACGGAAATGAGGTAATTTTACGAAAAAGAGGTTCGATCAAGAGAGCTAGAAACTTTATTGACAGCATCGCTACTTATCGGCTTTGTAACATGGAGATATTATTTGTTTTGTGGATCGAATGGAATCAGAATAGTGGACTACTTGTGTGAATATGTTCATTTATTGAAGATGACCAATCTACTTACATTAATCAACTTTAAAAATTGAGTTTACATCAAGCGTTAGAAAGATTTTACTGTTTCAACTCGAGCTACTTGTGCTCCTCGATCAGCTTGTTCGTGCACAATATAAATTGTATTATTGACCTACGGGTTTAATCACATACAAAATGTACAAATGAAATGTTTGACCTTGAATTTCAGTTTTTTTTCTTATTACGATGGACAGTTTGTTTTATTTTGGGGTAGGCCAAAAATAATTTGGTGCTTACTTCAAGTTCAAGCAAATCACGTTGTGAGTTGAAACCAAGTTGGAAGCTCGTTTTGCGATTATAATGTCTAACTGTTTAATTGCCTTTCGTTATCAATATGATCCATAAGCACTTGAGCTATGCATTTTCTTATCCTCTGCCCTCCTGGTCGTTAATTTCTATATAATAATCTTTGTTATATGCTTTCTCTGTTGTTAAACAATTTACCTCGTTATGAAAACTTTTATAGTCACAGGTTTTGCAGCTACAGAGCAAATTCAAACACTGATTTTATTTTATTCATCAACTTCTTCTATAAAAACTATATCAACTGGAGTAGAAATCATGTGCATATGTTTGATATGGTCGCAACTTGGGATTTTTATAAAAACTCCACCAAACTCTCAACCAGCTGGAGAAGGAAAGTTTATTCCTTGAAATACATTTTTGCTGTTTGTAAACAAAATACAGTTGGTACATTATTTGTTGGGTGTTTCGTATAAGAATTATCAATAATGTAAATGCTACAGCATTTGACCCCTTCTTCTCTGTACACGTCTCAAGGCATATCAAACCCCTACCTTAGGAGTACACAGTTACTTCACAGCTCACCATTCAAAAAATGGCACTTGTTTCAAATTTCCGGTTTCAAAACATGAATTATTGAACAAATCCCACACATTGTATAGCATGCCTAATTACTATGTACATATGATAATCAATTTGTTAAAGACTGAAGGCACACAAGTTTTGAACATTGAAAATATTGTGCGGTCACTTGTCATTTGTCATTGGCGTCCTCGTTCTTGTTTGGTTTCTACTTGGGTATTGTGGGACTTCCTTTTTAATTAATTGTAGAATGTGGTTTTTTTTCCCTGGCTAACGCTGAACAATCTAACAATTGAGCCAGCGGCGGATGGTCCATATATGGGACCCGATGGGCAATACTCTCCATAATTTTTTCAGATGGTAGTTTACTAGCGCATATTTTAGTGAGCTAAATCTCTTCCAACATAAAGTTCAGCATCATCCCTCATTTCAGTTATTGACAGCATAACACAATATCTTTATTAGAATGAGCGAAGTTATGATTTATTTGACGTTGGATGCCTTTGCAGCACAACTTTGATCGAAAGAATGGCAGAAGCGGTAAAGGTGGGTTTGTAGACATCTAGCTGAATAGCCCCTGCCTCTTGCACGCAGCTGCACGATTTGCAAGTGATCCCCCCTTTTGAGTAATCATGTACTTTGTGAGATCCGATTCTATAAGTGTTCGAATTTGCCATGTAAAAGCCAAACTTGTGACTACAAAACGTTGCAAGAGGAATTAAGAAATTTTGACAACAGAGAAAGCATAATATAAAAATGTTTATGACGATCAATGAGAAATGAACCACCAGGAAGACATTACAAGAAAATGAATAGGCCAACTGTTTATTATCATATTGATAATGAAAGGCAATTGAAAAGTTAAAAAAATGAAATGGCGATGGAGTAGAGAGGGGATTTTTTAACTTAAGAGAAGCCTACAAGTAATTTGACTGTGCCAAGAATTAGTTTAGCGTTGAGTACATTATTATGAACATTACTATGTAAATTTTAAGATGCCCGGATAAACCTGCCGTTTTAATTCCGTAGCGCCCGGACTACCAGTACAACCCTCATGAACGGAGTGGAGATTACGGAGTACTTAGTCGGGAAGAGAAATAGCGATCAGTATTTTATGATCCTTGAAGATAACAACTGCCAAATAGTTGATTTGATCTCGTTATAACCAGGATGGTCATAGAGAACGTGGAATTGCTTGTGGATGTCTTAGGAATCCCATTTTCAATGTACCGGCGGAGTGCTGAGCAGATATGGTCCGTAAATGATGCTTCCAGTACCCATTTCCACGTTTCTGATGCTAGTGGAGGATCAGCAAATTGTTAGCGTTAGCAAACGTGATCAGGATTTTCTCTAGGGTTGCGTCGATAGCTACAATAGTTGCTCCTATAATTGTTGATGACATAGCGGGTAATTTAAAATGGCATCTAGTCAAATGTTGGTTGTAGTACGGGTGTGACAAATAAGGAATGAATAAATCAAGAAGCGCTCTTCGAACTAGAATAGTCAGGGGTTGGAAAACTGCTGCAATACTCTATATTCGAAGATTGTAGCTAGTTGCTAGACTTGGATAGATACTAAGAGGTCAGAGCATACAAAGATATCATTACTACCAAAATGGAATGTAGTTGGATAGATTGGGTTTACAATTATTGTCCCAATACACAGATGGATGTACGTTATGGTATACGATAATAATTTCTGGAGATCGCTATCCCACAGAAGAGAATTGTCATATATATGTTCTCCATAATTCTAAATCCATATATTGAGATATGGTATCAAATTGATAGCGATAAAGTCCCCATTTTGTAATAGTATGCTGTGTCAAGTATCTCTTGGAAAAGTAGTATAGTCTATGATAACTGTTCAATACATCAAGTACTGGTTTCGTGTCTTTCGAAGGGATCAGTGAGGCTTGATGCAAGGGTGATAGGGGCGTTATGGAGTCTCTATGTTTAATTTCTTAAGATCTACCGTCTTTTGTAGAGAGCAATCTTTTTGGTGCTTTAGGTGCCATCTCTATACTTTCATATCAAATGGCGGGTACACATTGCGAAACAGCAGCTGAGAATAATGCATTCGGTCGAAAAGCAGTGTCAAAGGGTTTACCAGACATGACTTGCAGAAGTTTATAGGAGTACGTCCTGTGTTCGCTTCTGAAAAGTATACCAGAAATGCGTTGCGTTTACATGCTCGGTCCGGGATGTAGAACAAGGTGAATTCGCCAGACTTATGATTCATTGGCTTTGTATTGACTTTAATTTTGAAGTTGGACATTAGATTCTTGAAATTAGTTTTGCGCTAATTTTTGTTACACATGCCTGCACTTGCTGTGATTGTTTGGCAAATTTTGACCTGACGAATTCCATATATGTGTCTCATTACAACTTCTTTTTCTTTTTCTGTTACTTCAACCATCAAAACATTTTGGTTACGAAGTTAAAAAGCTTGGTGCGTGGTTAATCACTTTTGTCATTTTTAACTTGTATAGAACGCTAACAAAAATACTGAAATGTTGTGTATTAAGCTCAATTTTATTTACTTGGATGTTTTCTACCTTATTTTCTATTCTAATAACAAATATTTTTATTAAAATCATGATTTGCGTTGACCTTTTTCAAGAAAAAGTGTGAAATTTGCCATTCTTTCTTTGAGTTTTAGATAACTACCAAGGTGACCCATATTATTGAATTTGAATTTAGACAGTACTTTGCCTTGTTGTCTCCCGAAAATATTAGCAAATTTTTTTAGTGCGGTATGACTGAATTATTACAAAGCACGTGGTGAATCGCCCCGGCGAATCGTACAAAATATTTGATATGAAAAATGGCATTACCATGAAAAACACTGGAAAAATTCCAAAATTATGTCAATAATTGCTCTTTTATGATGCTAGAGTGCTTTATTCTGATTTTTAAAAGTCATCCCGTGTTTGGATGACGAATGAAATTGAGGTAAACACGAAGGATCAGATTACCCCTCGAAAGTTTAGGGGATTCAACTACCCCTCATATCTTAACCAATATGGTGACCCCTAAGTTTTATCATCTTTTTAAACTTGTATACAAAAGAGTTGTTTATCCAAATATTAACAAACTCTTTTAGAATTTAATTTTGGCATTATGTGTAGCGAACCCCCTTAAGGGTTCATGCACGGTTTGACGATTGCAATGTAGCACGAGGTTAAACCTCTTCTAAAATGAATTATGCAGCAAAAAGTTGCATTTGCATTCACTCTTTTTGTTTAAAATGGACAAAAGAAAAACACCTACGGTGGATTTAATAATCTTCTTTTATAAATATCCAAGTCAACCAAGAATAAACAATATCTTTATCTAAGAATTTGGATTGAATTCACCGTAAATATGACACTATACAGAATTGGATTATTTACCATGTTTTGGGTCGTGTCTTGCAAGAACATTCATCCATCACCTAATGTTTTGGGAGGCAATCAGTAAATATGGCTTAACCTTCCCGCCTTGACTTTAACTATTTTTACTGCACGCTTACACGACCAATAAAATTGTTGGGAATCGCTCGGTTGTTTGACAATGAAAGATGACGCGTGCCTTCCTTCTGTATTTCTGCACGCTCAGCAATCAATCAAATTGCAAGAAACTATTACGTCATTTTAGAATGAATACTCATTTACCTATTTATCGTAACCTGCAGTATGTCAAAGATTGATCAATGTTATAACGAATGTATAATGTCATCTGAAAACTAATATCCAAACTGTTGTTTGTTATTCAGATGAAATCTGAGCCACAAAATACGGGTGAGAAACAGTTCTAAAAATATAGAAAGAATAAAATTCATACGCGTTACTATACGCAGAACTTCATTAATGGCAATTAATTACACACATCACAGGCTATTCTAGGATCAGTAGTAGTTTGGAATGATAATGTTGAGATATAGTGTATCCGTGAAGATGTTATTTACAAATTGGCTGTACTGGAATATTGCCATTGATCATTATTATATGAGCCATCTACAGCAATCTGTTCGTTCGATTATAATCTCTATATATAACCTTTATAAAAGAGAAGCCTTCTAATCAATAAGCATGTCGATAAAAACATAAGATAAAAGTCCATTTATGGTATACATATAAACAATAATGATGCTTTGGGTTTGAAAGCAGGTGAATTGATTTTCAAAGAGAATTATTCCCCTGACGTCATCAAATCGTAAAATACTAATATAGATTAAATCAGTGGACAGTCTAGTGCTATTAATGCAGAATACGAAACAGTAATGGAATTTAATCAATGCAAATTACAATGATGAGCATCAACAGTGTGTCAATGTTTATAAGGGATGAAGAGAAAAAACATAGATTGAACATAAAAAGGGGAACAGTCCCCCGCTAGAATATTGAAATGGAAATGCATTCTCCCACAATTCCCTTAGATATCTTCACTGCATAAAAAAAATTGATGATATGATGCAACGACACACAACATATTTCTTTATTGATACTCAAGGGTCTATGCGACAGTCAATAACCTAGAAACAATGCTCGTGATTCTGTCGGTAGATTCTTTGAATTTGTATGAAGTTGTGTGTAGTATTTCGAAGTATACATCACTTAAAAAGTAATTTAACTTTGAAAAATCTCACTTATTAGCAACTTTATCTTTCCAAATTACAGATGCTTCCGACGATGATGATAATGGTGCTGTTGAAGAAGGTAGCTCACTTGTTCCTACAATTCCTGTGAATTCACATGGAGATCCGTTGGAATGTAAGTCAAAAAAATGCTCAAGGTTTTCAAACAATAATCTCACCTAATCTAGATAGAAAGTATTCTTCCTAGCTACTGAAGCATTTCCAGCTCAATCTGGTCATTCTTATAACTTCTCCATTTCTACTATCTCAAAAATTAATCTAGCAAATACTATTTACTTTTTATTAAATCAGCAGCACTATCCAAAAAAAGTCAGGATTTGCTTCAATTTCCATTCATATACAAAATGTATAACGAGTTTGACAGGAATAGGCTGACAAAATATGCACTATCCTTAAACTTTTTCAAATGTTTCAAAGGGTTCGAAATGACCATTAGCCTCGGTATTCTGTATTCTTCATCCAGTTGGGAATCATGGCCAACACGCACAAAATTGAAGTCACTGCTGCTCTTCAACACAGTTTTCATGCCAAATCGTTTAGTTTTGTAACAAGTTCTTTCCATTTTTGATTTGAAGACATTTTTTAAAGAAAAAATATTCCTTTTCAAATTATTTTTAGCCCTCTATTTACATTTAACATGAAACTGCCCATCGCAGAAATGATGTTGTAATTCAGATTTCGTGAAGAAGCCTAATCATTATTGGTAATCTTGATTTTAAGCAGAAACAAGATATGCTTCCCTAACACTTAAGCAAGTAGAAAATTAAAGGCAATAGTTTCATCATTATTAATTGAAAAATATTTTTAAGATAGTCTTCTTGTATTTTGTGTTACTTTTATGAAACAGTCCAAACTCAAAGCAAAGGCACAGGTTACCTATACGTTTTACCAGACCTTTTATGAAGGTTTGTCAATTTAATTTCAACGATCAGAGACAAAACAGAAAGATGGATGTTTGTTAATCAATGCAGACACGGAGGAGCCATTTGAGATTTAGAATACTACCCCAAAACTTCATAATAGCAGAAAATAATTTCACTCAAGCTGCAAAAACCTACGATTTGATAAATAAAAATAACTGCCATAGACACCAACGGAAACCATACACTTGACTTTCAAATATAATTCTAAAATTATGTGTTGATTTTTTGCAATCTGATTAGTTCTTTAGCCTGCACGCTTTTCATATTGAAATTACAGAAATTATAAACCAACGTGACGCAAAAATGAAACAAATAAATTATGCACAAAGTTTCAAATTCCGAACTTCACTTGAAAGTTTCTAAATTCATGGAGAAATGTTAACAGACAAAGGAAGTGACTTGAGAAGATTTCAAATCAATAATACTAATTTGTGCCTTACAGAGATCCCAAAAGATTTTCGTTCCTTAC
>JANVCG010026298.1:0-11703 GCA_025505365.1 Haliclystus inabai | reverse complement strand
TTTCACGACAAACAGATAAGGTCAAAATTTCATCATCGTTGGTTATTTCCATGGCAGCATATACGTCATACGCCTCTAGTAAAAAATTTTGAAATCTGCCAGTTAGCAATTTCCTTAATTTTGTGTTTGACAGAGGAATATTTACACAGTTCGATATAGTATAATTGCTTTTTGAAATTTGAAAAAATTAGTGGAAGGCAGTTTACTTTAGCTAAAATTCACAATTGTCGCCCTTATCTGCCTTGGTATTTCATCTTACTAATATTCGTATATAAATGAACAAATTCAACATACTCATTGTACAATTCTGTTCAGCAATTGAAGAAATAGAGCTTAATAAATAATGAATTATATTATTAGTCACGTATTCAACAACAAATAAAATATCGTTATTATGAAATGCTGTACGAATCAACCACAATCATTTTTTTCTTACCTGACATTTTTTTATGATTCCAATCAGTTATTCATTTGTGAATCTCCTTCATTCTTTATATAGCATGTCATTTAAAGTCGTGCTACCAACGCATTAATTGCAAAAGGCGAATGGTAATAAGCTCAACAATTCAGAATTCAACTTTCTACGTACCGATTACCGTGTATGATATCGACTGGCACCATTCGAATGCATATCAATAAACTGATTAATAGAAGAGAGAAGCAATGCCTATATCAATGAAGAAATTCACATTATTTACACGCAATAATATCGACAGAGTGAATACGTTAGTAATTATGGCATTCATGTGGAGCTAATTGACTGAAGTGAAATTGCAAGTCGGCATGTTTATTACGAGACGCATTCAGAAGTCTGGCAGTGTAGACTACAATAGTACCAATACACCGTTTGTGAAATCTATTGAAATGTAGTTGAATATAATTTATAAGTTGAATTTATATCGGGTTAAATTGACATTTTGAGAATATTTAATATCAAAATTTGAAGTAATTCAAAGGCATTTTATAAGCCTTCTAATGAACATCAGATGAAAATTCTTCAACTTCATGGTGAAGCCAAACTTTTTGCTGACCTACGTATTTACCTCTTTGATACGTAATGCTTTCTCTTCTATTTAGGTTACAATACTCCCTCGCATATTATGACAGGATTGACAAATGGCTGGACAGGATTATTCTGTTAAGCATCTTTTTGCGATGCACTATTGCTTCACTATAGTTTTCACTAGAATTGGTCTTTTTGACAATTTTATTATTCAGTTGATGTGATAAACGAAGTGAAAAGACTGTTCCTTTTATACTGCTCTGAATAACAAAACGACATTAAATGTAACCTTAACTTAATTGTGGGTGTTTTCATTGAGCAAATAATTAACACTTGCCGTAATGAAATATATTATGGTCTCATGACACATGAGAGGCACATAAGGAGTAGACTAGAAGGCAAAGCACGAGCCTCCTCAGAGGATGGTTTTGAATCGACTTTAAGCTTTCTATTGGAGTGACTCGAGAGTAACATTAGACCATAGTTAACAGAGCAAGTGTTAACTATTTGGTTAATTAAGAACAGAATTGAGAAAATGTAGCTAAACTTTTGATAGACGTATTGACCGCTTTTCTCTTTCATACACATATTGCGTCATTGCCCAAAGGACAAATCTCTAACACCTCCTTAGTTGATGACGTCAAAAATGTGAAAAGCTATATCATTTTTGAATTACAACTAAAAAATACGCTTTGGTAAGTAAGGATGTTTGTATTATATGTTGTAAAATGCGAGAAAATTTCGAATACTGATCTAGAGGCCCCAACGGAGCGGGCGGAGAAGTAGGCGGGGCCGCGCCCCGGACCGCTCGTCGCCAATGAACGTTCCCCCCCTGCCCATGATTCTACCTTTTATTATCTTTTACTACCCACTTGCCAGGTACTTTATTATTATCTGGCGAAAAGTTCGCGGCTTCGGACTAACTCGAACTCCATTCAACAGTTCGGCCTTCTAAGAATTCCACAAATGGGAATTAGCCCGTTTCGTAAAGGTTTAGTTCTGCATATCTGCGCTTGAAAGTGGCGCCCTGAATTGCCTTCTCAAAGACATGCTGTCGTGCCATTTTTAAATCACGTGCCGAAAGTAATGCGAAGTTTGACTGTATTTTACATAGTGGCCTTGGGAACGGGATTTTCATTTTCTGGCAGCTTGTACCTTTCTCACTGCGTTCAGTATAAGCAAGGGGAATATTAATGGTCAAGAGAGACAAAATATCGCTACTGCTGCTAAGAACTATGACTGTTGTTGATCGTTTATCATGATATGCTAAGATGCCGTTGTCTACTTTGTTGGTCTGTTAGATTTCGAAAACTGACGCTTGTTTGAACGTAAACAGAACATTAGCAACGAAATTGAACATTACAAATACAACACCAATCAGAGATATCGCTACATTCGCTGTTTCTACGTATGTTTGTTGAGATTTACATGTATTTTCAAACTATGTGTTTTCGATGATATTTGCTGTGTTCCATTCGTGAGTATTAATCATGTCATTGGAATACAGATGGCTGTGGATTTCGTTGAACACGTACGCGTGGGTCTACAGAACCACGACGATTTCCTCCTAAAAATGTCCCTTAAAATTAATCCATGTGTATTCGAAGTATCGTTTATCGATTATGTATATTTACTGTATACATGTCTGTAATCTCACATGTCTAATGACGTATACCAGGTTTTTATTTGCCTATTCGACTTTGTATCGCGCCCTCACTCACAATAGTCTTCTGTTTTATTGGTCCTAAAAGGTTTTCCAACAATAGGCTATTGCTGTTTTAAAATGCTCCCAACATGTTTCCAAAAATAACACGTTTTTAAATTGCTCGTAGAACTTTTGTTCCCAACACGGGTGATTGAAAATTGCTCCCCAAGCTTTCCCTCACAATACTGCGACTTTGAAATTATTCCCTAATCTTTTCCTATCGCTTGAAAGTGGTTCCCAAAGTAAATATTGCTGTTTTACAATTTTCCCCTCAATACAGTACTACATCTTCAAAATATTCCCAAAAATTTTTCCAACAAAGCTGAGGCTTAAAATTGACTCCCTGAAATGGTAACAATAATGATGTTGTTCCTGTCTCTCCCCTATTTTGGAACTAATTTCTTACTTCTGGAACGCAAATTCAGTGATTTGTGTCAGTCGTTAAGAACTGTTATAGAAGAAGGACAATAGTTGTTAATCACATGGACAATGCCGATTGTACAAATATACGTGTATGTCAATTATACACATTACATGATCACACATTCAAATTAATTATTTGCAGTATAATTAATTGTTATTCTTTAAAGATATTGGTTGAGCCAGCAGCTTATATCTGCAGTTTACCCATCGAAATAGTAATGAAGGTTCCAATGAAAATTATTCTCTTCATTTTTACGTGTTCATACCTAACTGAATGTGGTTTAAAATTACTCCAAGAGCTTTTCCCCACGATACTGCGTTTTCGAAAGCTCCCCAAATAATTTTCCCACAATACTTTTGCTTAAAAATTTGCTCTCAAAATGTTTTTCCCCTATCGCGTCTTCAAAAGTGCTCCCGAAAATTGGCCCCACAGCACTTCGCATTTGAGATAGTCCCCACGAATTTTTCTCAAAATATTGCCTTTTTGAAATTTCCCCTCAATATGGTGACTTTGGAATTGCACCACAAAATTTCCCCATAATACTACTGCTTTAGTATTGTTCCCAAAAGCTTTTACACTATACTGTTCCTTTAAAATGGTTCTGAGATATTTTCCCCAAAATGCGATTGTTCATGTCTCTCCCATATGTGTTTCATCCTCATTCAAAACAATGCACTGTGTATTAAGCTTGCTCCAAATAATAATCATGATGTTTTTACTCCCAAGATGTTTACCACAACTCTGCGTCTTTTGAATTGCTCCCAACTATTGAATTATAAAATGGAATGAACATTATCAAATTGAACGAACATAAAATACTCATTTTCTTAATAATGTGTTCAGGGTGTTTCCGCATTGAAATTTTTAATACCAGAGGGGCTGCCGATTTTCCATCTTTCCCAAAAGGGGATAATTAACATCGTTACTAAAACTGTTCAAATAAACTTGAGAATACTCTCTACATATTCGATGATATTAAATATGATTTGTCTCAAACAGCTGTCTTTATTTGATAGGGAGCTGTATTTATCAATGGCACTTCCCTTATAATAAATTAAAAATTTAAATATCGCAGTTCTATGCTAATTCGCAATTCTTTAGAACTTTAAAGCATCGGCCTACTTTTAATATCTATACTTCTACAATTTTTCATACAAATTACAAGTTATAAACACAAAACATGATTATGCGATTGTGCAGACATTTTAACTAAACACATGCCTATTTTTCAGTCTTTCCACATTCATTCTTTTGCTGCATTGAACTACTAATTACTTTGAATTACTAAAATATACTTGAGTAACGGGGTCATATTATTGAGATAAAAAATGGAAAAAAGGCATTAGAACTCATAAGAAAATCAAGCAGTATATCATCAGATTGATATGAGCTATTGCAGCAAAATAGTAGCTCCAGCTGAATACTGTACAATTTTGAAAAGAAGATAATGAAGGTGAAGGGATAATACTTACAAATCAAATAATTCAGAGGTAGAAAAAATAGCATATAATATAGATCATGAAATAGAAGTAGGGTAGCTTTGGTTGATTTTATATACCAATATCGTATATACTTTGAAATTGTAATCTAGATATATTACTAAGTCACACCTGAAGCTTCAAGTCTAGTACTCATCTTTACTATATTCCACTTTGTTCCCGACTTTGTTTCTAAAAGAGTTCGTAAGCTTAACTGCTACTGTTTGGTTTCGATATTACTGCTTCCACCATGATTTTGAATGATTATTTGGATTATTTTGCAGATAGTTTATATTGTTTAGCTGCATGCTTTTCCGCATAACAACTAGTATGTTCTCTGGATGCAATATATAGTTAGCTTTCAAGTGCTCTTGAAATCTAATTTTGGTCAATTCTATTTGTATGATATAAGTGCTAGACAAATACTGCAGATATAGAGGTCAGTGTCGAGATAATGCCAATATAAATAATTGTTATTTACTTAAAACGCATATCATCTTGGTAAAGTGCTTAATAAACTGTTAGTACATTGGGCATCTGATTTCTCTATTTTTCCAAGGCGTCCAGACAAAGACCGAAGAAATTCACAAATTTTCTCTCTATTGCCATCCCACACCTCTTGTGAAGAAAGAAATGCCATTAC
The DNA here is from genome assembly GCA_025505365.1 of Haliclystus inabai. NCBI lineage: Eukaryota > Metazoa > Cnidaria > Staurozoa > Stauromedusae > Haliclystidae > Haliclystus > Haliclystus inabai. Next base: position 6,450 of record JANVCG010026298.1, on the reverse strand, counting down.
AAAACGAAAAGAGAGACAATCAGTTTTATTACAATTAACGGTGGCAGAAAGGATTCTGGGTGCAGCTGAATTTTCTCTGGGTAAGATTTGTAATCCAAACATTGATACCCAATAGTGACCCATGGTCTGAAGTACTTTCTCAACAGGAAGGCAAGTATTAATATGTGCCCTTCTACCTAAATACACGCAGTCCTTTTCGAACTTCAAATCCTCACCAGAACCAATACTGCGTACACTGATGTAATCATCAGTTTTTCTTGATGCTAGATTCAAAGGAGCACTGAAAAGCCGCTTAAAGGCAACTTGAAAAACCGGACCCATTCTATTTACTTCAAAGAACGAAAACAATTCTTTGGCATTGGTATGTATTAAGCTAGCAATATTTTTACCAAGATTTGGATTCAGGTCATTTCCAACAAAACTACTGCAATTTAGCCGCAGCCAATGTAGAAGTAGCATTTTCTCCTCTTGGATAGATAGTTCTGTTAAAGGTTGAGACTGTAACTGTAACAATCTAGCGACTTCACCACTGATAGTCAATCTGAATGATTCTTGTGGTGAGCGTCTTGAAGAAGGTTCTTCGTTGCAAAATTTTAAATAACTTCCAACATAGTGCCATTTCCCCCCTTTTGGGGCATCAACCAAATCTGTTATAACTTTATTGAGAATAGAAATGTTTTTGTAACAATCTTCCTTATCTTCAGCGTCGTAGAGATATTTTCCCGATATCGATGGAATAAAAGCTTTTCTTTCGCGTTCTACGTCACTAAATGAGATCACATGCAAGTCATCAGTGAATCTTCCCATCATGCTATTGAAAAACCTTGTAGATATTGTTTGTGCACTGGGCAGTACAGCATTATCAAATGCTCCATTAAAGAAGACGCTCAGGTAACTATCTTCATTGGTGTCATCAATGCCTTCCATTGATGTTGAGCAGGTCTTTGTAGCCGATTTGTTTCTCTCTAAATTAGCATATTTCAAAATAGACGAAGTGTCTCTGTTGTCGTTATCGGAACCATCATTATTTGGAGCTGTTCCATTCTTGCTATCTTTGATTATATTCACGATTTCTCTATTCCAAATAATAAAAAACTTGTCACCATCCAGATCTGAACCACTCATCTTGTGAACAATTGGTGGCTCATTTCTACTGGCCACAGAAGGAAATACTATTACATCTCTCATCCTGGCGAGGTGTGAAAGTTTCCTATCATCATTGAAACCTACAGCTCTGACCTTCAAAATATCTCTCTTCTCATAGCATGGATCCTTGGCGAGGATTACATGACCCTCCAATGGATTATCATGACCTGATGGCCAACAGAAAATTTCATCTTCTTTCAAGTTTTCATCATCTGCAATGGAAGATAATTGTTCACAACAACCAAAATATAACCCAGAATTCGGAATAGGAACGCAGCCCTTCTTTCTGAGAACAATCTCATCAAAAATTACCAATTTTTTTATCTTATCCACAAAGAAATCTTTACTGGATGTTGCTGGTTTTATGCCTAAGAGATTCAAACCATCAAGGTCCACAAATCTTTGACAAAGTTCTTCTACTTTACATGCAAGAAGTTTTTGCACATATCCACCAACATGATTGATATACCAGAGACCAAACTTATTCCGAACAGCATTTTTCTGTCCTTGCTCAAACATCTCATACTCTGAGCGACAAAGAAGAGAGAAAACTATATCTTCCGGTAAAATAACATCTTCATTTGGAGAAGAAAAGTCTATAATGTTAAGAACTGAATCATAGGAAATGAACTTGTTCATAGATTTTCGGAGAAAAATTACTTCAATAGCACCTTCGATGACAACTAGAGTGCCTTTATAACCTTTATAACGAATTTGAAATAATGATGGAACATTTTCAGAGATATCATTCCAATCTCCGTGAAATGTCTTGCATGTTCGATGAAATGTGTCATCCAGCTTGGCATTTTTTTTCGTCTTTTTACAATATGTTTCCCATACTTTTTCAGCTAGTGATTTGCTGATGTATCCACACCCATCAGTAAATGCAATCTTTTTGCCATTTTCTTCTACCTCAGAGAATATGTCTTCAATTTCTTTAAAAAATAAAATCTCAATTGTAGGAATTGTTGGAGTTTTCAGCATACTCAGACGAACAGGGATTTTCATTGGATTGACAGGTTCCCGCAAATCAGTGAACATATCCCCAGATGGAGACCAAAGGGCAATGGAATATCTTAGTAAATCATGAGCTTTGTCTTTGCAAACACTGGTTATGATGCTCTGATGTATATTACTATTAGATCCCATCAAAGGAATAAAAGACTTTCCTGCAATTTCTATAGATTTCAGCTCCTTTACAAGCCTCTTATTTACTTTGCTTTGGTAGTTAGCTAGAAATTTTGCCTCATATGGTCTACAGTTTGTGTTTGATGCGATTGCTTTAAGAATAGCTTCAAGATAAATGCCCTCACAACACTCTTCCTGGGAATTATCTATTTCGCTGATTGCATTTAGCTTTCTGTTTTTCACATCCATGTTCTTCAAGCTATACCGGATTCTGATGAAGTTATCTTCACCATACATTCGTGCTGCCCGATTTAAAAGCTCGAATCTATAGAAATCAAGACTGATGAAACAATCTTCATCTTCAACAACAATTTCTGCATCAAAACGATTACCATAAACATTTCCAATTGTTGGCATATCATAGTCTTTTACAGTCTCCGTTATCTGAACATCAACTATATCATTGTACAACATGAGCAGACAATGTAGGCATTCCAGGTAGTTTATGGAAATGAGAAAAACATGTGTGAATTTAGAAAGAGTGCGAAACCTGATAAAATAAGGACTTTGTCTGTATTGCTCTAATTCTTCATCTCTCAATTGCAAGAGAGATCTCTTTTGCTTGTTAAAAAATATTTCAGACAAGATATCGAGATGAGATAGTAATAATATGTTATTGTTTTCTCTGATTCCGTACTTCAAAAATCTTCCGATTCCGTAGCTAGCAATTTCATTCATTTCAGGGTCTTTGAGTTCAGAAAATGCTTGCCAATTTATGACAGTGTTTAAAACAGGATAATCTGACTTGGAAATAGAGTTGTAAATCTCAAAATTGTATTTACTTCCATCATGCATCAGGATTTTCTGAGTTTTGAAACGGAATGAATGAGGTCTAATCCACATACCACTTTGAGCAAAAAGATCTGCTGGATATAAATGGAGATCTTTCATCCGATGATCCCAATATTCAAGATTTTCAGCAATGGTTGTTGGGGAAACGATTTTGCCAACCAGGCTCTTTGGAGCATGAAAACCGTCAAGCGCTGCACCATAAAAGGAAGGCATCTGAAATTGAATAACATAATAGATGGTTACACAGATCTTTTTAGGATTAGAAAAGTAAAAAAGCAATCAACCACTGCAAAAGGCTTCTAATAATTTTCAAAATGAACTCGCCAATATATAATTTTTGTACTAACTGACCAATTTGGAGTGTTATTACCACACCAGTCACAGACCTGAATTAGAAACTATGAATATACACATGAAAATCGCCTGCTTTATCTCATCTCCTCCTCCTGCCTTGTCAATCTGACTTTGTTCACACTGATCTAAGCGATATTGACAGGCATCTTTCAAATAATGCATCACCATTTAGGATGTGTAATATGAAATCATACAGAAAATCGTTTTACTGAAGTTTAATGGTTTTCACAAGTAAACTGAAAAAGCAATTTACCCTGCTTAGTGAAGATCATAACATTGGAGTTCAAACTCCATATTACAAACTGCTTGAAAGAAAACAAGTAGTGGACAATCTCTAGTTCCAATCAGTCAGTCATTGTATCAGAGATTATACCAATTCAATTTGCGGTAGGGGTGGGTATGACGAGGTTTTGGAGATAGCAATGTGTCAGCTTGAGCAAGAAACACGCATTGGAAATATATTGAATAAAAGTCACACACCTCGCAGTTCGCAATAGGCCAATGTCACAAACAGACAAAGGACAACAACTTTCTTACCTTCTCTATTATATTTGTACACGATAGGTATAATGCACGTAGAATCAGAATAAGGGGACTGTCATTGCAGACGCACAAATGTGGATTGGTGGCAAGGGAGGTATTAGAAGGGAACAGGAAAACTGCGTTTTGATATTTATCATCTCTTTTGCAACAATATCAGGCTTATTATCTCACTTTACATTGTTGGCAAATAGTAAGTTAGTAGTTAATGGAAGAATGTGATAAAATATGAACTTCTGCAACTAAATTAATAGGAGAATAAATTGAATGTACTTTTTTGGCCAGAAGAATACTTTTTCGTGTACAGGAAAAATGGACTAACTGCGTTGACATTCCTGTGACATGAACCGCTCGCATGATAACTGACCTCAAAACGGATATGTCTACAGCCTATATGCAGACCTATCCAATCTTTGTTGTCAGTCTACAGAATTGAGATTAACACCAGATTCTTCACACGAATATCAGATACTAGAAGCCAACATTCATTAGCATAGCCTGTGTGCAGACACAAAACAAATTGGATGAAAGTGTAGAGTCTGCGCAACACCGGACTAAAGCTTGTACCGCTGACTCAGCACCGTATCGTAAAGTAGGTGACCCAATAGATTTTGCCCTTTTTATCAAGTGGTGTCAGACAAAGGTTAAGACATAATTCACACGGAATTCTTTCTGTTGGTTGATTTTCAAAATGGCGTTGTTATGTTCTGGTGCGTTGAAAGATTAAGAATTTGAAGAAAACAAATTTCAAGAAGCGATAGGCATTGCACTAATGTCCTTTCCAGTGGATCAATTCTATCCCAATCAGATTGTTGCCAATTCTATCCCGATCGATCTATATTTTTGGTAGCAACACAAGCTATCAAGGATATATGATTTTGACGTTGGATTTTGTAATCCTCTGTGGATGGAATTCATTTGCTGTTGTCCAAGTCTTTGATACTGCGCTGGGAGTTTCCGTTGACAAATGCTGGCCATGTACTCTGTCTGCCACAGCTGCTACAGTGACCCAATGAGAGTCTTGGTTCTGATGTTCTTCTGACATTGTGTGGACATTAGTTTGGAAATCAAGATTGTCAAATGATAACTTGAACCCTTTCTTAATTCCCCAACTGGTCCTGCACTCTCGAGGTGAACACTTTGCTGTTTTGTCAAGTCCAAAATTTTCTGGTCATGATTTTTACCAAATTCATCAAGCTTTCGCAACATATAAGTGTGAGACACAACCAGCTTAAAAATTTTCAGACGTAAGAGAGTTCCCTGTTAAAAAGTAATTGCATAGTTATTTCCAGCTATTCAGACAAAAAATGAGTATCTCAATTCCAAATAATTATAATTACCGTGATTCCAGAATGCTGTAAGATAGCAGTAACTAGCAATTGCATGGCTGTCATGCAAAGAGACCTGTTTTTTAGATATATTGCTGCAGCCATACATACCACAGGCTTCCAAGCAAGATTATCAGTATCAGCGTGTTTAGATGTTGGTTTCAAGAATGCAACTTTTGATATTGACTTTAATAGAGGGCATCTCTCTGTCAATTCTCGGTTTAATTCTTCAAAAGTGAAGTTTGCAAAATCTGCTTTGCTAGTCTTCCTGAGGCAACTTGGGACTTTCCTTGTACACATAGCAATGCACTCCTCGTTTATCTCCCTGCATACAAATTTCATCAACTCGAGCCTTAGTTGGCCGTGCTTCCTAGCAGCACGAGCTATCTGCTGGAAAGTTCCTCTGCACAGCATTTGCCCAAGAGAAACCATTTCAGGTTTTAACTTTTTTGTGTGACTTTTGCTGGCCATTCAATCCTAATGTACACCTCTGTCTCTTTATCGACCTTTTCAGGTTCTGGACATATGTTTTCTTTACATTCTAATAGACCATCAATGATGACAACCTTCTTTGCAGCTCCTGGTGTAGTATCTTCTGGACGCTGTCCCCTACGGGTTGGTGTGGTTGTTAAGCCTTTCTCCGTTAAACTCCCCCAATTCAAAGCACAATTGTCTGAAGAATCATCTTGTTTCGCCACGCTTTTTGTCAAACAAGAATTTCCAGAGCCACGATAAATCAACGATATTCTTTTATTTAACTCTTCAAGTTTTGCACGAGCAATTTTTCTACGTTTCAAAAGATCGTTCCAAATTTTACATATGTACTTTGGCGAGCTCTCATTAACTAAATAACCAAGGTTTTGTAGTTCTTCACCTGGATTGAATACATTGCTTTCTGATTGAACGAGATTTCAATCAGACTTTTTATAAGCTTGTTTGTTACACAAAATACAAAGGAATTTGTATTCGATTTGAAGCGTGGTCATTTCTATGCACAATAACAATCGCTATTGCAATGCTGCGAAGGGTTGTCGGTGTTTCCGCAGAAACGATTTCCATCGAATTTGTTTACGCCGAATTGGTTAACGTCGAAAAGGTGTTC
>JANVCG010026276.1:0-11705 GCA_025505365.1 Haliclystus inabai | reverse complement strand
TTAATGTATGATCATGAATCATCGTCAATATTGCAAAATATTTCTTGCTCTAATAAATTAGAAAATCCCAGGAAAATCCCAGGAGTTTATTTACTCTGTGTAGCTTGGGTGCATTATACAAGAGAGTTAATACTCGATAAGACTCAAAAATCTTCCCATTCCGTTTACTGAACAGCATATTTTCATAAAAATTAAAAAACCTTTACAATGTAAGTTTTATAAATAAATAATACTTGAATTGTATAGAAATATCCATTGATTGTGAACTAGATCACGTGAGAAATATTGACTACTTTATGCTTTCAGATATCAATGAATGTACCAGCAATCCGTGTTCCCAGATTTGTAATAACTTGAGAGGTACTTACAATTGTGCTTGTCAATCTGGTTATAAGAAGATTAGTGATGACCCAAAGTCCCCTGACTGCAGAGGTAATTAAATCGCAAAATATATTTCTGTTGTACTGACCATGATCGTGATGAAGTCTCTACGATCGTTATTATAATTTCATTGCATTAATTTAACCTCTTTTCCTTGTTTGAGAGAACCTCACAAGCCTGAGGCTCGTTATCTATAATATATAATTAGTATGTTTTCTCAGGCAAAATGACTCCTACTGCAGTTAATGTAACGTCTTAAAGTTCGCTACACAAATATTGATCAAAGGTTATCCTTGTGATATAGAATTGGATTTCGGTTTCAGATATAAACGAATGTTCAACATCACCTTGCTCCTGTCTGCAAAATGCAGAATCTTGTGTGGCAAATTGCACAAATACTCTGGGAAGCTACAATTGCACTTGTAGTGATGGTTATACGCGGATTGAAAGCAATGTTTGCCAAGGTATGATTTACAATCAAATATAGTTGATAATAGGAATGCTCACCATAGTTCCCTACAGAATATTATTTTTGAATTTGTTAAGCAGTTTTATGCTTGTGCATTTATTTTAACCTTATTTTCTACTTACTTCATTTGGATTATGCTGATTATTATGTTCGAGGAGGGAACACATTCAATTTATCTACACGATCAAAAATTCCAAAATATCCAATTGATATCGAGGCTAAATTGAGCATGATCAAGCTAGGGATTTTAGCATGTACTATAACTTATCTTATAACACAATTCTGCAGTTAAATAACTCCAAACTGAAATGCAGCCTTATCCATTAGGTTGATTATATGACAATATAAAATTCAAGGCACATAATTGATGACACCACCTTATATATAGTTTAGCAAATAGAAAACGGTTTTCTGTTCTATGTACTCTGATATAAACACGTAATGAGTGCGAAATGAGACATAAAATGGCTCAAAAATCAGGAGCTATCAGGCAATTGATAAGTGTACATAAAACAGCTGACTTTTTCTATTTCCTTTGTAAAAAATTGGTCTCTTCAATTCAACAATAGCTTACTGCAAATCTTGATCTTGAGATGATTGAAAGTATAATTTCAAGTAATTTTCAGAGCTAATTAGATCGAATTTCTACATTTTTGCAAACTCTTCACGAGCACAAGACGTTTTTGCTTCGATTCTTTTGTTTACATTAGTATTTCATTTTGTTGCAGTAACTATTTATAGATTATAACATCTTACTATTTGTTTAATGTCGTTTCCTAGGGGTGATGCATAAAGTGTTTACTTGCTTTTGAGCCAGAGGCCGATCTTGAAAAATGTATATAGCTGGTATACAAGTGGAGAGGGGGTATTTCACCAGAATCATGCTCACCTCGGCATTCTCATTGACAATAACCTTGCTCCTACCATTCCTTTGAATTAAAAATCTAATAAAACGTGCGTAATATTGTGCTGACATTGGTGTTATTTATAGATTTTGTTTCTCGCATGGAATACCAAGTTAAGTTCTAATAATTATGTCTATTATGGCCTCAAATGTATCGAGGTGTGCAATGTGAGCAAGGAAAAGGTAGTTGTATTTTCTAGAAGTTTTCGAAAATCAAGAGCAATGCACATGCTGATTGTGAAAAATTTCATATGACAGTATTAAGATTTACGATGTCCAAACGCTATGTTGCAGCAGCTTTAACACTTCACTTCGATTCGAAAGGAGAATTAGTAACAAAATAAGTTCCATACAAAAATATGTGATTTGTAAACCAATATACCAAAATCAAATTTTGCACTGAAAGTAATTTAAAACATTATTTGAGTGCAAGATTTTTGAATGATCGTAAACATGCATCATAGAGGAACATATTGGCAAGCTTTTGATGATGGAATATAAGATAGTATGTAATGGATTGATGGAGGTAATAACATGTATGTGTGTTGTGTGTTATAACATGAAGTTGGTATAATGCTTACTGGCCGGTTGGCAGTGAGAGCTTCTGAGTATAAAGGTATTTGAGTACTAGGTGCCATCCGACCAGCGTTACAAGATATGTCTTCAAATGACTATGGTACATGAGGAAAGGGGACATTTAGGTTGAACACGTGACAGATAATCTGAATAACAGGAAATCAAATAGTTACAGAAAATTTACAATTACGTTTAGAGATCAAGCGCATGTGGCAATAAATCTTGAGCTGACAACTCTTTCTTCCGTTCCGCTTGCTCGATGTTTTTGGATAAACAATTTGATAAACAAATGAGGCTCCTTCGTGGCAGTTATAACCAAGGAAAATATTAACAGTAAAAAAGATATATGGACATGCCATATTGTGATTCATAAACGGCTCTTATCCACTAGAGGTTTTATAATCATTAATGATGGTTATAGAATTTGTTTGGAAGTTTACTGGATTACTTCTCTTTGAAGTGTCTGTAAATTGAGTTTCCATTTACCAAAAAAGTCATAATTGTGTTGCTATGCTTTTAGATACTAATGAATGTCAAGACTTATCCCTCCATGGATGTGAACAAAACTGTGTAAACAACAATGGCGGATTCTTCTGTAGTTGTGACCGAGGATATTTACTTGATCCTGATGAAAAGTCTTGCAACGGTAATTGTATATCAATATAAGGGACGTATATTATAAATGTACTTTTACAGCCATTATCTTTCATTAATTTCTACATTTCAAAATTCGAGATGTCACAGTATCAACAAATATTTTAACTTACGACAAAAGAAACCTTATTAATATTGTTATGCCATACAAGGACTAAGGTTACAAAAGTTTGTAATGAAAGACAATTGATATCACTGAGTGTTGAAATTGGACAAACTATGTGACCAGTTACCAAAAACCGGAAATTTATTGAGGGTCTATGTGTGCGCAGGCTGAGACTAACTTTAATGTCTCCTCGATGCAATTCTGATAAATTTCAGAAAAAATGTTTTTTGTTACTTGATAGAACTCGATCCAACGATCGTCATAGTGTTATTCTTTTGCACTGAACATCCCTTTTTGGTAAAATTGCCCTCAAAGGAGTGTTTTGGCCAAATGTTGCTGAAGATGAAGTAGAGTTGGAAGCCAGAAATATAAATTCAAAAACGGAACAATCACTTTTTTGCTAAGAGCTCTGATGGTGTTTATCAGGGGATTAATTGTTCAGGGCGCAGTACCTCTGGAAGGCAGGAAAATCAATTCTGTGATTTTGAAGTATTCAAATTTATTGACAATCAGGAAAGTTGTTGATGTGCCATCAGGAGATGAGCGACGCGTTATTGTAGCTTTCCTTGATTGATTAATTTTCACACCCTCTTAGCGAGTGAACTTTTGCGTTTTTGTCATCAGAATAGCATTTTCCATCTGTCTGGCGATAGATTATTATCCGAAATTTAGTCCTGGTCCTCCAAGAATATTCAACGCAATCAAGAATTCAAACTTAAAGACAATATGTAAACACTGTCAGAGTTCTGTCACCAAAAATTGTATCCTTGCCATTAAGACGTCAAATGTCTGGCGTCCAATTCCTTTATGTTTCCAGTGACATTTTGAGTAAAATACCCCTTTGCTAGTCAATTTCAACAAGAACGAATTTCTAAATTGAAAAAAGAGCACCTTGAGCTTTAATGAGCTGAGTTCTATCATACATCAAAATTATATTTGTTTGGTCGGTTCCCACTCAAATGTGACCCGTATGATGCTGGTTATGTCCATTCAACATGTGGACATCTTCACCACCGTATTGATGAACACAGTTTGTCAGACTCCATCTGGTCAAAATTATTTTAAATAATACTTTGTGTCTGCTGTAAATGTATGTATTTGTTGAATTGTCTTTGTACTAAACCCGTTTCCCATTTTAGAGTGGAATACATTTCTTATTAGTACTATATAATTATATATAATATGTAGTCCCTTTTCTAACCTGATGATGACCTGACGTTTTTTATAAAAAATACTAGTATTTTCTGTCCCTATCTTTCGTTTTAAAATCATTGTTATCAACTGACATTGATTGATTTCTATTTCTATTCTAGATGTGAATGAATGTGCAACGTTGAATGGTGGATGCCAACATGATTGTATTAACAGCGTCGGTTCATATCAATGTGCATGTCAAAATGGCTTCAAAATTAATAGTCAGGACCAATCAAAATGTGACGGTATGCATTCGCAATTATCGTACTGATATTGATGAATTACAAACTCATCGTAAAAAAAACGTAAGAATAAAGTGGAAGGGGACGGACATTGGTCATCGGAAATTTTAATAACAAGCATGAATGAGATAGGTTTTTAAATATATTATTTTTATAATCTATAGATTTTTCAGTGATAGCATTAAGCCGTTGTGGTGAATTGAAAATAAAATAAATCATTTTGCATAATAAAGGTACAATATTCACATTCTATATTTTTACGTTTGAAAATTGCTAGCAGTCAAAGCAAACTTGCAAACTCGATTTCAAACTAAAATCTTCAAATCGAAAATCCAACTACCAACACGGCTATGGTGTTGCCACCTTGAGAATCAAGTATATTATTATTTCAAGGGAAGAAACTGACCGGCATACTCTGTTTTGCCCTCTTGGTGTGCAAATGGAGGTCGTGAAGCTCAATTTTGACGGCACAGTTTTCATGGTAGAAAACAGCAGGAACTGCGGTTTGGATTCTATTCATTACGAAGATTCTGATTTTTTGCCGAGCAGATACATAGAATTTATAGAGTGATGGGAGGAAAAGCAAAACAAAACTATCGTAGCTGCAATGCTTCCAAATCGCGATAAACGTTAACATAATCATTATGAAACCAACAGCTACGGCAACTTTAATGTTGCGAACAGTAACGCATGACAACCAAGATCATAATTGTTAGCTGCGCAGGACATCCATCATTCTTGTATGAAATTTACTTCGTCATTTTACTTCCATTAAACTGTAATAATGCTTTTGCAATTCGATTGCTCACGCAATTTTATTTCAGAAATTAATGAATGCAATGAAAGAGCTCCTTGCGATCCAATTAATGGTATTTGTACAAACACAAGAGGATCGTATTTGTGCGCATGTAAATCTGGCTATCTCTTACAAAATGATGCAAAAACATGTGAAGGTAGGACATGACACTCAAGTCTGTAAAATGCCAAGAGAAATTAATCTTCTGTTACACCAAATAATATTTTATAACTATAAGTGTGATAGCTATGAACGCAGTATGTCAATAATCAATAATCAATTAAACGCAATAATCAATCAATCAAACGCAGTAATCAATTCATGATTATGGGGTCAAGCACTGAAATAAGGTTAGTATGCGCCATTATATCGATTCCTAGTGAAAGTTTCATGCAATTTTATTAAAAGATGATAAATTGAAAGCTGTAATAAGAATTGCATAGTTAATAGTTTCATGAGCTCATACTTTGTAAGAACTCTAGTGCTCAGTTCATAAAGGCCTAAACTCTACGTAGAGACAAGCCTTGCTTCATCCTTTAAGTAATGTAATAATATGCAATGTATATTTCGTTTGAATTATAATCAAGCACACCTGATGAATGCTGCATGGTCAGCTAATGTAATCCTATTTTCATGGTTATGAGTATCGCTTATTTGCTTCAAAGAAATCAAATCATCACAGCATTATAAACTGTGCATGAACCTTCCTCTACTTAATTTATATTTCAGACATCGATGAATGCTTGAAAACTGACACAAACGCATGTCAGCACCTTTGCAGTAATAGTTTTGGGTCATACAAATGTTCCTGTGGGGTTGGATTTAGACTTCATGTTGATCAGATGGCATGCGAAGGTTAGCTGTTGTTTAACCCTTTTTTCTATCATCGTATCACATTATATACCTACTGCGTCAAATTATCCTAAAAAAAAAATTGGCATAGATGCGGGACAGTATACCATTTCGTTTCGATCAAATGTTATCTAGATTTGGATAGGAGAAATGAGATGTTGTTTTGTATCCTCATTTTATTAGGCAAAACCAACTTGGAATCGATATCAATCTATATATAGTTAAGCACAGACAGATAGTTGATACACCTTCTCCAATTTGATTGGAGTTGATCTATTTTGAACAGACACAAATTATATCTTACAAGCCTTCGGCTTGCGGGCTGCGCCCGGGGCTGTCAGCCTTCGGCTTCCTATAGGAGGTCACTTCGCTCCCTTCAATTGTCTGTAATAAAACTTGTCATTTTTCAACTCAATAGTAAAGCAAACAGTGCTACGGAAGAAGTTGGAATGAGGCATAACAATACTAATAATTTATTTCAAATTTTGAATATCAATTCTTCAATAACGGGCAAGCATGATAATAAAACAGCTATTGCAATACATATTTGAATAAGTAAACATGGGTAATGTCTAAATTAATGAGCTCTGTTGACAATATAGTACAGTGTAGCTGAAAATGCAATAAGTATGGGTTGCACCACTGTTTAATAGTTTATGAACTGGTATTTGGTTGAGTATTTTGGTTGAGTGATTCTCAGCATGAGCCATTGTGTGCCAAGAACAAGTGTAGATTCTAAAAATTGATACAAAGAATTGAATAAAAGAGAGAAATAACGGCAATATGTTATTATTTAACTTTAGCAAACCACTCACACAGTATATAGTCACTTGTCTATGTTGATCACCATTTAGTTCCAAATGAGCCGTAATCAGAAATAAAAATTCCTTCACAAACCAAAGTTACATAAAGAACTACGTTTACACGACAAAGCAACATAATAAGCATGCCTCATCAATAAATTGCTTTTCGATAAAATACTGGTCCATTGTTTGAATTTACAAGGCTCCTAGCTATTATTTGAATACAGATCAACTCTCTGTGTTGAGTGTATAACAGCTGAAATTCCAGTACGTATACAGAACCGCGATACAGCAATCCTGTCTTGAAACAATAATTAATAACAATGCAATCTCATCAGTCATTGCCAAACTCTACAAATAAATAAGATTGCCGAGTGTTGGCAGTGTTCTGTAGCCAGTGATTTTCATATTGCAGTTCACAAAGCCCAGCCTTGGTAAAAAGCGAAGGGAATGTTGTATGAAAAGATTCTAAATAAAGCATCGAACAGTTAAGATTAAAAATAACTCACGGAGAGCTTTCGTTAGTCATCTTGAGAAATATTTTGGATTTAAAAGAACCTCTTCTTCTTCTAGGCATATTGAAACATCGAAAAATACTTTGTGAAATCCCGAAGTAAAACACGTGCATACAAAAACATGGTTATTTTGAAAATGGCATGGATTCTTTAACACAAAAGAAACGAACAAAGGCTACGAAGATTATTTTCACATGACTTACTGTCATCATAACGTCATTTTTCGTTTTTAAATTGCAATTATTGACTTGTTTATTGCACTTTAAGCATTAAAAAGTAAAACGTGCAATAGTTCAAGTCCTGTAGATATCCCAGATGGGTATTGAAAGTTTGGTAAGCGCCCTGTTTAGGAGGAGTTTGATCTAAAACATTCTATTGTTTGTTGCTTACCAAGACGGTTTGCGCTCTATTATTATAGATTTTGGTTTGTTTTTAGATATCAATGAATGTAACGGAGGCAGCAATCGATGCGATCATAGCTGCCATAATACCCTAGGATCCTACATCTGTAGATGCCGTCCCGGGTACATCCTTGAGTCTGATGGATCAACATGCCAAGGTAAGCCATCTCTAAATGTGTTGAACAGTACTCGTATGAGCTACATAGTCTAGCTGGTGAAAATTGTTATTGTTGCTTGATTTATGATTTTTCTATCTGATTAGAGTGATATAGTGGTCTTCCTTGCTTTGCCATGAATTTTCTGGATTTGTAACTGACAAGTCATGATATTTTCCTGCAACCCTGCCTTAATCAAACTGCTTCATATCGACGAACATGTGTACCCTGTGTCAATTGTTTTGATATTGTTTTTCTTAGCTCTTCCTTGTGTTGACATCAAAGCTCCACAATTTGGCTCCATAAACTGTTCTGGATTTGTAACTGATCAATCTTGCTATTTTTCCTGCAACCCTGGCTATATGCAAACTGGTTCACATCGAAGAACATGTCTATCCTATACGACATGGAGCGGGGAATCAACAGTTTGTAAACGTAAGGCTGTTATATTTAGATCCCAGCAGGGTTAAGTCATGATTCAATCCTGCCCATTAATTAGCCAAGACTTGTGAAGCCATCTATCTGACTTCTCCTCAAAAATCTCTCCAGTCACCTAAGGAGAAACCTCAAACACAACAATAACAACCCTAGGTGACTTGCAATTTTCTGATCTGTTGTTGTTTTCTCCTTAACCGTCTCTCGCTGTGCAATGAAACCAGGATGTATTGCAGATATCAGGTATCTGTTTGAAATATGTCTATATTCTATTGCACATCAGAGAATATTCTACTCCATCCGACCCGCTAGCGTTTGAAAACTTAATTAAGCAAATAATAAGTTCTATTTGATAACATGTTGAAAAGCAAAATGCGGATATCGAATTGTGTGACAATTTCAAAACAGGAGAACAAGCCAATTCCTTTCACAAAGTCATCTGATTTGCATGGGGCAAATTTAGCTGTGTGTATAGTTTGAGACAAAACCTTCGATTTTTAATTGGAATGAAATAAAGCGTGAAAGAAAATTGTCAGAAAAGCTAAGAATATGCTGTGTACTAAAATCAATTTTATTCTGACAGGGAAAAGTCACTAATAAGAATTTCTATACACAAAAATCGTAAACTCGAAACCAAATAAACAATTGCTTAATAGTTCCACTTATTTTTTGTTGCAAATAATTTATAATAGAAAATTTGAAGCAAATCATAGTGCAGCAACGCTGGAATTTTGCCAAGAATGATAAAACATCTTTGAATTCGGCCATCCTTCTGACTTTTGTGTAGATGAAATTATTCAAAAATTTAGAACCAATACTATCGTATCGGTTTTGAATACATATCAAATAGCTACCATTACTGCAGCTGTAATTTGCTGTGTGGAGCATTATCATCATCATCATCATCATGCTGTGTGGAGCAGTAAGTCGGGATCTGGAATATTTGACATCCCCTCCACAATTGACTTATTTTCAATCCACCAGTTTCCATTCAGATTAAGCGGATTGATAGTGGCTTCTAAACAAATGCTTTCAAATAAAAGCTTGATAATTGGACCACTGGATGTGTTTTTCCAGACAGTCTTCATTTGGAGGCACAGATTCACCTGAAAATAACCATTTTCGGAAGCTTCTTAGCTTGCATCATTCACGTTTTGTTTGAACCATAAAACTCACAAACAATCGATTCTAATCCTGATTTTACCGTTTCAGTTAAAGGTTGTGCTAGACCAGTTTCACTTGTCCCTTTTTTTCACGCGGTGATCACTAGCAAGGACAAGTAAAATTTCTCTGTAAAAGGTGTGGCGGTTAAACACAACTTTTTGTGTATCATCGATCACAGACGATTACACGATTTTCTAGCGCTCTGATTGGTCGAAGGTCATGACGTATGAACACTCACCTAGTTTGCTTTTGATGGAAGAAAATCTTTCACTGCGAAGAAAAACATCGTAAAAGTGGGTTAAACCTGTAATATAGTCCACAAACTCCAATGACTTTTCGATTAATATTGCCATGCAGATTGGATGTTTTGTACTATTTCGCTCACTGAGCTCAAATTTCAGTTAACAAGTGGCAGAATGAATTGACCTTTATGTTTAATTTGCGCGGGAAAGACGCGTCAAGAAAACTTTTGAATTTGCCAACATCCTTGCAAAATATTGATGAAATAGTACTTCTTTGATTAACATGTTTAAGTTTGGATCATTCACAGGATTCGTTATAATGTAAAAACATTTGCATGATGATTAAGAAAGAAAAGGAAATCATGAATGTACTTATCGATTCCTTTCTGATATTTAATTGAAAATATCTTGTTTTTCCTTCGTACAAATGCGTATCTCACTTTTACTCCGTAATTTTAACCTGGAGAAAATCATAAATGTACTCATCGATTCCTTTCTGATATGTAATTGAAAAAATCTTATTTTTCCTTTTTACAAATGCGTATCTCACTTTTTACTCCGTAATTTCAACCTAGAGAAATCACGAATGTACTCGTTGATTCCTTTCTGATATGTAATTTGAAATATCTTGTTCTTCCCTTGTAGCAAAACCATGTCCTGAACTTGTTGCCCCCACTCATGGCTCAGTTCTAATTCCGTGCAATGAATATTTCACTTCCAAGTGTTTTGTTTCCTGTAAAACCGGTTATTACATGGGAGGAACCGGATCAGCAATTTGCATTCTTCGCGAGGGTGTCACAACATGGACGGGCGAGAACAACACATGCGAAGCGAATAAAATATGTACACCTAATCCATGTAGACACAATGGACAATGCATTGAATTAGGAATGGAGAAGTTGAAATGCAATTGCAGAGGAACTGGATATGAAGGAGAGCGTTGTGATAGAGGTGTGGTAACTATTGATTCTATTCCTCGATTGGAAGTAGGCCAACAATCAGATCCAATATCAATCAACGCGAAACCAGATATCAAAATTAGCATCACTTTCGTTCCTAAAGATGGAAATGCATTAACATTTGATCCAAACGTTGTAACGATTGCCACGCCGTCTAGCAGCGCAGTATTCCAGGTGATTGCATCAAAAGCTGGTTCTTCAGAATTCTCAATGGTAATAGAAGGTCCAAGTGCTAATACCTTCAATCAACCAAGTGCCATTACCGTTTACTCATTCATCAAACGATCAAATTCAAAAGCACTATTCATGAATCAGACATCAATCACTTCTGGTTGCCAAGCAACAACACTCAGAACATGCTCAACTGGTTTAGCGTTATCTTTAACTTCAACCTGCCAATGGAATAGTGGAAGTGCAGGATTTGTGGAGACTACGTCATCAAGCCAATCGATTCCATTGTCACCATTTGGTCTTAGCTCTACTACAGCAAATTCAATCAGTGCAGGGTTAATAGACCCTGCATCAGAGGTCAAAGACTATCTTGATAACCAACGGGTGCCATTTTGCTCGGCTACATCCTTGTGCAGTGGTTCAACTACATTAGATCTTGATTCTGCTGATTACGTTACTGACAATAATGCCTTCATTAGAGCGCGGTACAATGCATTTAGCAAGGAGCTACCGATTGGTGTTGGTTTGAGTGTTGGGAAAGAAGCATCTACTTACGATCCAAATAGCTTGAAAGCTGTATTTGGAAGTGGTTTTGAATTGACATTTGCTAGCATTTGCAAGAACACACAGTTCATGACCACGAATTTTTACAACGTATATACTCCGAAGTCGTCATCGAATCTATA
>JANVCG010026265.1:0-11711 GCA_025505365.1 Haliclystus inabai | reverse complement strand
TACTTGTCGGATTGAAAAATCGTTTAGAGATTTGAATAGCCCATAAAATTCTGCACTAGAATGTGTAATAAACTCAAATTCGAAAATTTGTCACGATTGTTGATTCTGACACGGAGGGTCACATATAAGCTGTGCTCAAAATACACAGGAAACATTTTCTCGATACAACGCAAAAAATAAGCATTTGTAAGCATTACTTGAACAATGAAAGATAGGTTTTTATGGAGTCTCAAGTAATGATTTGGAAAAAATTTAACCAGAGGGGCAAGTGGAATTGAACACATAATTTCAATCGTAATTCGCCAACGTCAGACTTTCCCTGGAAATTCAATACCTTCAGCAGAAATGCATGAGTTGACTTATAACAGTTAGCATAATAATAAGAAATAAAGAAGTTGAATCTAGATAAGGGAACCAAGGCAAGAGAGAGGTCCAAGTGGAGGTGGAGCTTTGAATCATGATCAGCATTCAGCCACCCTCAGGTCTCAGCCGACGTAACATCATGTAAGGATATTTTGATTCTCAACTACATGGTAATGATACAAACCTTCACACGACAATTTATCAATCTCCTCTGGCGTCTTTTCTTTTGGTTCCTTTGTATCTTTATCTTCTTCTTTCATTTCAACGTCTTCAGTCATCTTGCTTGGATTTTATAGGAGGCAGATGTGAAACTTTGTATATTTTGCGTTCAAAACTTTTCCTGAAAATCCAAATCAAAATGGGTAGACTGGGTACTTTATTCATGTAATGCACACAAGCTTCTTCAAAGGGGTATGGGCACTATCAAATGTTTTCCCGCTGCAGACGTCAACAGAAGACCAGGTTATCAACACAGCAGAAACAAGGCAAGTTAATAGGTTATTAGCCCTTCTTTTGCTTATTATAATGCGCAAAATTCACTTTAGATGGCCAATGACCAGTTTTCATTCTTCTCTGCAGGTCTTCCTGGATTGACCTTTGGAATTGGACTGGGTAAGCAATTGGAGTCATGGGGAGAGGGCAATATGAACATTTGGAACAATATACACAATATTGCGGCTGCCCCCGTGGTGATCCAGTTTGCAGAAGAGAGCACTTTTTGACGAGATCTCAGGGTCTCCTAGGGAAAATTTGTAACCAGACGCGGGCTGTGTAACAAATTTTGCCTGTTTGACGGGCGGAAAAGTGGTTTTTAAGCATCTTATACTGTCTTAAACCATCCAAACCTATACTTAAAATGTCTCTAGTAAACTTTCCGTGGGTGCCTAAGAGATTCAAAGTATTATTTCAGGGACAGCCCTGCAATGCCATGTGTACTGGCTGGTAATCCAGACTGCATTGTCTGCATTTGCATAGTTTCGTTATGCTGGGGCGCCATAGGCGTAGGGGAGCACTTCCATTTAGGGGGGCTGAAACAGTTTTGCCCGAAAAATTTCCCATGGAACAATTGAAAAATCCTTGATTTGCCCGAAAATTGCCCGAAAAAAGGCTCTTTGAAAGCGTTTGGGATGCTCCCTGCCCCCTGCCTCCTACGCCTATGTGGGGCGCCACGTTTCACATTATGTGCGTGCACAATGCGATTTGTTGCGTAATTGCATATGCACAAAATGAACCTTCGAAGCCAACCTCTGGTACAACACTTGCCATTTCGCTAGCAAAATACTTGTGCATATCAAGTGTCAGACAGTTTTTCTCAAATATGTAGACAAAATTGAGAATTGCAAGGAACGTGCAAACATATGCGACATTTTAGAGGTTTCATTTGCTCTAACTTAAAATTTTTATAATGCCACAATGCAGTAATTATTCTTGAACTCAATTTGTCTGTTGCCATATGAGAGACATCTGAGTTATCCCACTCACTTGATTACCTAATTCTCATCAAAATTGTTTAGTGTAACGACTCCTTTGCATATTGTCTCTGCGCCCTTGATCAAATCGTTCTCCTCATTTCTACAGATACACTTCTTAGAAAACCTGGAATTTTCATTCTCATTGAAAATTGCCTCCCCAAAATGTGTTATGTTGGCTGACATTTGGTTTTAAATTAACACATCATTATTAAAGAATGTAGATGAGAAAGCTGATTAGTGTCTTTGTCTTTAATATGTGCACGCAGGCATCATTGCTTAAGTTGTTCTCAAACTGAAAGTTTAGCATGAAAAATTAAATGTATATATCAGGAAAAAAAAATTGCTTCATCTGAAAGAGCTTAAAATTCTGTGGGTACAACTTCAACATCCTTTTTTACTTTGCGCGATCCCTTCTCTTCAAAAATTAGGGTTAAAAGCTGATTTTCGAGAATTTTTTTGGTACCACTTTTTAAATCCGAAGGTAACTCGTGTTTTTCCAATTAACTAAGCTTTGGCCGGAAAAATAAGTCTCTCTTGGACATTTATCTGTTTAACAAAATAAGGGCGCAAGATACGAAAGAGGGCGTCTAACTACACAATGCTGATGTTCATAGGTACATTGCTGTATAATTTTTAGGATGAAAAATGTTTTTGATAAATATATTAAAATGCAATTTAAAAGTGATGCATTTTTATTCATCAGAAAACTTCACAGAATAGCACCTATATACAATTGGTAATTTTAAAATGCTATTTAAAACATTTATAAACCATTTATCATTCAAAAAATTATACTGTAATGTACCTATGAACTTCAGCATTACTTCCTTGAACAGTTTTTTTCGTATCTTCCGCGCTTGTTTTGTGAGACGGGAACATGTCCGAGAAAGATTTATTTTCTGGTCAAAACTTCGTTAATTGGAAAAACATGAGTTCCCTTCGGATTCAAAAAGTGGTACCAATTAAATTCTCAAAAATCAACTTTTAACCCTAATTTTTGTAGGGAAGGAATCGCGCAAAGTGAAAAAGGATGTTGAAGTTGTACGAACAGAATTTTAAGCTCTTTCAGATAAAGCAATAATATTTTTTCTGATATATACACTTTAAGCTTGCAAAAGCCACTTGAACATAAAAACAAGTTAGACAACTATCACTTTGCAATTGCTTTCTGTTTTTCTCTTTTTTGTTTATGTGGAGCTGAATGGCTGCATTAGCTATGAACTCTAATCTTGCTGATTAGCCTGATCCCAATCAAGTTTGATAATCATTGAAAAAGTATTTTTTGCAAGGTTATTGGTTAAATCTTTTGTAAAACCAATCTCCTTCAGGTCAAGGCCTTCCTGTGCAACATGATGGAAGTGACACTAAGGACCTCGAAGATGATACGTATGAAGAAGAGCAAGAAGCTTTAATAAAGAATGCATTATTGCCGGTGAGAAATGCCTACATTTTTATTGCTTGCTGATCCTTAGAGATTGCAGCATGCTTTTATATTAAATCACGTAGAAGAATTTAACCAACAAGATTTACTGTCTAACTTCGTTTCTCTTTACCTGGCTGCCATGCCAATATAGCACATCAATTTCCTCTATACTGGTATGCTAAGATTTTGCTCTATGCAATTGCCATGTGTAATATAATAATTATATAATAATAATTTATTTCTTTTATAGCGCACATATCCCAATAGGCTCAAGGCGCTTTACAATATGAATAAGTTGAAAAAAGTTTAAACATTACAATTTAACAACACAGCAAAAAAATCAGGATATAATGAATAATATAACTACGATATACCGTTCTCTAAATATTGATTAAAAAGATGGGTCTTCAGTTTCTTTTTAAAAGTCAATAAATTATTCAACTTTTGTAACTCAAGTGGTAATTAATTCCATAATCTAGGAGCGCAAACTGTAAAAGCACAATCTTCATACGTTATTGTACAGCCAATAGGTTGATATAAAAGTTCATCTTTTGTAGATCGTAGGGATCTTGACAGTTTATTTAAAACAAAATCTCTGATAAATATTCTGGTGCCTTTCCATTTAGCTAATTAAAAACTAGCAAGCAAATTTTAAAAATAATCCGATGTTTAATTGGTAGCCAGTGTAACTCAATTAAAATAGATGTTATATGTTCACATTTTGAGCTACAGAAGATCAACCTTGCTGCGGAATCCTGAAATTGTTGCAGTCTTTTTACTAAATACTTCAGTAGCCCATAAAATAGCAAATTACAATAGTCCAATTTGGTAGTAACAAATACATGAGCAATAACCTCAGCAGATTCTCTGCTGAGGTATTTTCTAATTTTAAACTGTTTTCGTAAAAAGATATGATGGTTAAAAGACAACTGATAGTCAAAAATAACTCCAAGACTTTTAGCAGTTGAGGGAAAAGGAACTATACTATTGTTTTCTGTCTCAAAATATTCTGATGGAGCTGGTGTATGATATTTGGAATGTATGAGGATGACTTCGGTTTTTTCATGATTTAATTTCAATTCTTTGATTTTCATCCAATTGCTGATAGCATCGATGCCTTTGTAGACTTTTTCTTTTGCTTGTTCTGCGTTTTTTTGCCTTGAAAGACTGATACAATTTTGTATCATCTGCAAAAAGGTGGTATTTTAAGCCATGAGACTCAATGATTTTTGCAAGCGGGCAGTGTATAGTAAGTATAAAGTGTACTTTTGAATTTGAGTTCTTGATGTTGACAAACTGCTTGCGTTCACTAAGATGCGATTTGAAACATTTTAAAACATTGCCATTGATTCCAAAATCATTCTTCAATCTAGAGAGTAGCAAAGAATGATTTACAGTGTCGAAAGCTGCTGAAGTCTAAAAGTAGTAGGTACACATTCTCACCATGCTCTAAGTATAGCATGATGTCATTTGCGATGGTGAGAAGTGCTGTCTCCGTGCTGTGGTGGATCTTGTATGCTGACTGTAGTAGTGTGTGTAAATTATTCTCGGTTAGGTAGTCGTTGAGATGAACAGAGACGGATTCCTCAATTAACTTTGATATAAATTTGAAATTGGTCTGAATCTCTTAAACAACTTAAAATCTGATTTTGATTTCTTCAATGCAGGTATGAGCATAGCTGTTTTCAGCTCACCTGGCATACAACCTGATGATAATGATTTATTTATAATTTTTGGAAAACAGGAATGAGATTGTTAGAACACTTTTTCATGATGCACGCAGGTATAGGATCAATCGAGCACGCTTTGATGGTAGAATTCTGGACAACATTACGTACATCGTCATGTGATAGCATTGCAAAATCAGATAACTTGGTTGTACAAAACGTCTGGTTGGTATGTTGAACAGCTGGTGTGTTTTCATCAACAGATATGAATAGTTTGTTGCGATTGTTATCAATCCTGGTAGTAAAGTAATCTGCAAAGGCATAAGCTAATTCTTGGTCATTGCTTGCACAAGGATATCTGCTTTCAATAGTTTTATTTAATAAATGGTTGACTGTTTTAAATAGAAACTTTCAATTGTGTGCGTATTCACGGATGATGGACGAGTAATATTGTTTCTTAGCTTCATATACAGCATGCTATTTGTAATTTTACACTGCCTTATTAAGTAATAAACTTTATCTACATCTAACTTGCTACGTCACCATTTCCGTTCCATTTTTCTTCTTACTTTTTCTGTTCTAAAATGTGGTCAGTAGACCATGAAGCATTTGGTCTTATTAGCCTACTATTGTCCAAGATTTAATCGGTGCTAACTTGTCCATACTCTCCTGTAGCACCTTATTGTACCTTCTGACAAGAGAGGTGAGGTCAGTTGGCATGGTATCGTCTAATATATTGGAAGATTCAATCAATTTATTAAATATGTTAATATCAAAGTCTTTCAATCTTCTAGAATATACTGTTGTCCTCATATTCTGTGGCTTCTTGATGCTGAGATTGAAGGAAACCATTTTATGGTCTGAAATCGGCTGTTCATAAACATGATTTTTTACTTGAAGGATATCCGATTCAGTCCTTGTAATAGCTAGGTCAAGAATATGACCCCGGTTGTGTGTTGGTACCATGACATGTTGTTTTAAATTGAATAAGGATAAAAGGCAATGAAATCGCATCCCATTCAAGTCAGATTTAACGTCAATATGGAAATTAAAATGGACCATTATGAGAATTTCATCACTTCTTACAATAAGTTATTCTAATAACGTAGAGAACTCATCAAGAAAGATGGTTGATTGGAACATTTCTGGTGGTCGGTAGACAATGATTACTTTAAGTCTTCTTGCAGGGAAAGAAATATCAATAATTTCAAACGATTGAAAATGGTTATGAGTATGTTTTAATTTTGAGCTGATACCTTCTTTGTATAGGATACCAACACCCCCATCTATACCTGAAGCTCTTGGTTCATGAGCAAAATAATAGCCACTCGGGCAGATCTCCCCAATAGCAACATCATCTCCTTCTTAGTGTAGCCATGTTTCTGTTATTCCAAGTAAATCAATGTCATAGTCAACAACAAACTCTTTCATAACAAGTGCTTTATTCGAAATAGAACGGGCATTAATCAAACCAACAGTAAACTCACTTACAAAAGAGTTGTTTGGTTGTTTGTTAGTTGATTGTGATGGTTGAAGTTCTACCGCAATGAGGTTATTGTTATTTCTATCAATGGTGCGCGATGAAGGATAACAGCTTTTACTGAGATTACGCACTGCCGTTAGATATTTTGTGATAGTAAATTTTTCCCCTCCTCTTTTACCTTGTTTCCGTTTGGTCCCCGTCCTAATCACAACTTTATCAATGTTTGAAACAAGTGATGGAACAGGCAAAAACTTGCGAAGTAGTAAAAGATGTTCTCTTGAGTACAATATTACAACCATGCCATGTAAGGAGAGCAATTAGTAAAGATAATCCAAAGTGATCTCAAATTGAGCGTCCTCATCAGCGTCATCTCGGTCCCCGTCATCATCGTCTCTGTCACTGTCAGTGTCTTCATCGGTGTCCTCATCATCCTCTTCTTCACTAGCACTGTTAGCAACCTGTCGGTCTTCAATGTAGACAGACCGCATTGGAAAGAGAACAATTTAGTTGATAGCAATTTGCTCATACGGAAAGAAAGAATTTGAATGCCTATTACTTTGATTTGCTTGTTTCTTAACGTAGATCATTATTCTCAAAAAGATCATGATACCAGCATTGCTGTTGTCTATCATCAGCTCGTCTGTTGCTCTCTTGGTGGTTTGATCATTTTGCACCCACTTTTTCTTCTCTGCTGTGGTGGGTGTCCCCTCTCGAACCTCATCTGGTCCATTCCCAGCTTTCTTTATTTTTTACAGACTTTTTCTATAAAGCATACAACAACAGGGATTAGTTACTACTCATGTCGGCTTGTATTCTTATTTGCCATGACAAGATAATAGCCATAATGTTTCATGTTTACTTACTCATGAATTTCCAAAGTCCGATGCCTGTTGCTGCCCAATGTTTGTCTTAATGCTAAATGCAGCCCTTCAGCATTATTGTTTGTCCTGCACGTACATCCACACACTGACACTCCATCAATGCCGACCTTCCTGAGCCAGTAATTGTGGATGTATCTGAGGTATTTTGCTGTTTTCTCAAACTCCGCTGCAGTAACATCACCCATTCTCCTGAATTTAGTTTTTATGAGTTCATATCCAGGAAAGATTAAACTCACAGGCAACAGCGGTAGGGCCTGGGCGAGTTTCAGGATTTGAACAACTGGCCGGTTTTGGTCGTAGGATGTTTTCGAACCCAGTTTGCCAATCCTTTTCAGCAAAGCTTTATCGTAATGGAAGTAACATCCAAAAAATGTGATCTGTGGCCACAAACCGCTAAATGCATTCCTCAACGCCTTTTCCCAATCTGTCATTGCCGTCTCTGGGTTCAGTGAAGCCTCAAATGCGGCCTTATATAATACCTCTTTTTTTCTACTAAGTAACAGGTAGCAAATGGGTAGAGTCTAGTAAAAAAAGAAACGGGAAGATTAATTGTATCTAATCTCATTCAATATATTGCTACAATTACAACATTTTGCCAGTGCTTTTTTACCATATGTGTATCAATTGCTGTTTGAAGTATATACAGCTGCATATACAGTGAAGGGACGGATTTAAAAGTCTCGTCTGCGTGGAGTTCGCAGTGCAGCAAATCCCTTCTGGATGCTCTGCAACAACACAGAATGATACCTTTTCCTTGCTGGCAACAGAAAATGGAGATTGAAAAATATAGCAGTTTCAGGAAATATAGCCATGTAAGCAATCCATAATTTGGAAATTACCACGCAGTTTACTTACTGAAGTTGTCACAAAAGATATTGTGAAGAGATCAGTGACCGCAGTATCGTCTTGAAGCAATCGATAGCCCTCCTCCACTGTGGTCGGGCTTCTACACCTCACTCCCTGTGCATTTCTTACAATCGCTCTCTGACAATCAAGGGTCAGCGGAACAGCCTGTCCTCTCAAGCTAAAACAGTCACACAATATATCAAAATAGTCAAATAATTGGAAATACTTATTATTGGATAGAACTGCAAACTTTTTGGTCGGGGTGAAGCCACTTTAGGTTACAATGTTTCCGATCTACGGGATACTTGAACTAAATTAATTGCACTTTGTTCACGCAAATTTCAAATGTGTGACTTTCAAATAATATACTCAGATAATTAATAAAAACTTTGAATAAATCAATTACTATTTAATAGCTGATTCGTAAATTTGACTTCTGCTGGTGAATTGGTTTGCCCTAGCCAACTCCTGCATCTCATCTCTAAAGTGAGAATCTCTTCCAACTCGCAACCGTGGTTGTGTCCTCTCATTGACAGTAGTGTTCCATCCTCTATTTTACCTCTATTTTTGGTCTGGTTATTTTAGTTGCATTGTAGTATATAATGTTCGGTCAAAACGCAAGATGCTGTTGCAAATCAATCGTAAAGTGGTTAAAAAGCATTGAGATGACCTACATTGCGTCTTCGATGGGCATAGCATCGCGAGTAAAGTACGTCATTAACTCTCTTGCCAATGTTGTAAGCTGTATATATTTCCTCATTCTCTCCCACCACTACTATCTATCACATAAAAGAGTATATAAGTGAGCCCTATACTTGAGATTTTGGGTTCTTTGATTATTGTGTAACATTCTCACACTTATAGATATACACTTTGCTAAACGTTGTAAACAGACTTTATAAGACCCAAAGCGCTCTTTGCTTAGGCTGCTTATGTAACTCATCTTGCAAGTCCCCTTTTCTCTTGAGATTTATATTTTTCTGAGAGTCATCATAACCTGGTATCTTGAAATCGTCACCTTGGCACTATGCCTTGAAATGGTCTTTCAAGCTACTGTTTCTGTAGGTCTTACCACATACACGGCATTCAACTTTTTGATGCAATGGTCTAGGAGTTGAGCTAGACATTACTGTGTCATAATATTTCATTTGATATTAAATTATTACCTGAGTTGACTTTTACAATTTAACATATCGACATAAGTTTAACAATAGAATAATTGAACTAAAATGTGGAGTAGCACTTTCTATAACATAAGATAATGATGAAAACAGGTAGTATTTGTAAATAGCGTTTCGGAATCTCTTAATTCCATCATCATGTTTAAACGTGAATCATTCTAAATGAGTTGTTTTCCATTACAGGGACACGTATGACAATTCGTTAGTAGCTATCATGTTTTATTTTAGCTTTATAAGATATTATCATAATCAACTCTGAATCTCCAGTACACAATAGTGGGTCTACTAGAAAGTCAACTATTTGCTTGTTTACTACTTCACGAATATATGGCACTGGTAACAGTCTACGCACAAAGATGCCACTATAGTTGGTATTTTCTACGTCAACTTTTTCAGGTTCACAAATTTTCTATTCTGAATTCCTTCTTCACATTCTGACGTAACAGGATCAGAAAATTAACGAATTTTGCCATCAGAGACATTAGACAAAAACAAATAATCTGAATAATAATGGAATACTTTCCACACCCTTGTTGTCTTGGGATCTTTCTAAGCAGTTTATTAACTGGACAGTTTCTGATACACTCTTCTTCTTCATCATATCAATAAAATTGATTACCAGCAATTGATCCTACTAGATCATAATAAACTTGTCTGTAGATGTAGTTTGAAGATGTATTTGTAGAAGGGGAACTATGTCAGCTAAGCTTAGGTGAAATAGTAATCTGTGTGAATAGAATTATCATTTTTATTATTATCGGTGCTGTTACCAGTACTAGTACCATTGTTTCTTTTCTTGCTATAACCATACAAATCAACCAAATCAAATTTGTGCAACATTTGCCATTGTAATGTAAGGTTTCAAGCAATTCTAAGCTCATACAATCCCTCTTCTTGGTCTTTGTCCAGTCAAATAGGAAAGAACACATTCTGCTACTCTGACAGGTAACGTGAAGCATTGTATTGAGCATAAGATGCCATCTCCCTAAAAGGAATGTGCCCACGCAAGTTCTGTTAAGAATAATTTTTTAACCAAAACTCTGCAGTATCTTCCGTTGATTTAACAATACTGATCATACTGACCATTGATCGTTATCAGAATTTCTATGTGCAAGAAGGCATTGGTATATTGTTGAAAGCTGCACAAGCAGTTCCACTCAACATTTTCGAAGGACTCTAGCTGTAAAGCCCTTTGAAATTTTTTTATTTGAGAAAGCCTATTGTCCACCTGTGTCAAACCTCTCCCAGGAACTATGCATATCTTTCTTTTATGTTTTTCACAGTGTGCATTACATATTTCAAGCTGTCTTGATTTCCTAAATGGTTGTTTGTTTCGTTTCAAAACTTTGCCCAAGGATCTATTTAATTGATAGGCAACTTATCTCCATTAATGTGTGGATTCATACCTTTAAACTATAGTAATGTATTTCTCTACTGCTCTAATAGCTCAGCTTCTCAATTTTCCATTAATAAACCAGTCTCATACAGTGCAGAACCAATCAAAGTCTTGATCTTTGATAATTATTAGTAATGGCTCATTTAAATCTTGCTCACCAATATTACTCAATCCCCAAGTTCTCCAATGTTATGGATTGTGTTGGAAATAAAAGATATTAGAAGTGTTTCTAAAGTAGATTTTGTTATCTGTATTTTTCTACATCTGTATCTTATTTCTAGCGTGGTCTACTAGCCATCCGAGTTTTTGGCTGCCAAGGACTTGTGTGCCAGTTGTTTGAGAATGATGCAGAGATTCATGTTTATGTGCAACTTAGCGTAGGCTCATGCAAAAAGAACACACAGTCGGTATTTTTGGAGAATTCAAGACCAATATGGAATGAAACTAAACTGTTTCCTATTGTGGTAGGTTTCATTTAGTGTTTTCATAGTACAAATAGATAATGCCACATAAGTACAATGAATGCAAGTTTACTTGATGATTTGTCCCAAACATCATGTTTTAGGTTTCTCAATGTCTTGTTAGATAAGGTTTGGGTATGAAGCATTGTAAGAAAATATATATACAGCTCTTCAATAATTCCAGATTTGCCCATTTTCGTTAGAAAATCCCACAAGAGGTTGATGTAGCTAAAGAGAATAGACACAGAATTACAGGTTCACCAATCTATCGGATGTTAATTAGAAATGCCAGTAAATCTACCACTTTTCAATGTGAGCCTGTCAACTGATCTTACAAATACACAGTAGATGTAAAAAATATAAGCCAGCTCAAGATCTTCATAATTTCACCCAGAGTATTCTGATCTGGTCACAATTGTAACGCAAGTATTCCAAGAAGCTATTCAAAAATACCATGATATTAAAAGGGAACAATTGCTTAATGTTTGCATTAATATTAAAATCTCATTTTATTTATCATGTTACATTAAAACCTGTT
>JANVCG010026254.1:0-11717 GCA_025505365.1 Haliclystus inabai | reverse complement strand
ACGAGTTTCAAGGGAATCCCCTGTTCATATTCAAACTGCGCAAGCGCGATGACGTAAGTGGGAATAAAAGTCGTTCTCGTAAAAAATCTAAACCTCCCTATTAGCAAAAATATTTTGACGCTATTACTACATTTGAAGATGTTTGCCTTTCAGGAAGTGTGTTATTACGCCTGTCTTCGTTATTTTATGATAAATTCACGCCTCACTCATTGGCTGTTCATTTCATGGTATTTCTTTCGTGATTGATAAGAAATATTAGCATGAATCGAGCGATTTTTCTACTTCGGGATCGAAGCTACATCACAGCATTGGATATTTACGTTCATATTCGACTATTTGGAACGTGAATGGATGCTAAACCAGCTTATTGCTGAAAGATATTAAACTTGACAGATTATCTTGGTCTCAGTTACAAAAACATCGCTATAATATCAATTTGATTTTGTTATCGTTAGGACGCCATGTTGTTTTGTATTTTGTTGCCACGAAGTGGTTTGCTCAATTTCAGTTTTCTGTAATTTCCACGCATGCTTTTTTCTCTTCGTTGTGTTTGATTTTTCAATTAGTCCTTTTGTGTATAAACGGGCAGCCTATCGTAACTTTTCGAATGCAGACTTTTGAAAGACTTTCAAAAACCCGGGTTTTGCTCTCGTGTAAACGCAGCCTAAAAGTATCAAACTTCATAATCTTCATGGGGTTCACTTCTGAATAATGTACAAATGCATGAACACTCGAGGTAGTCTGATCTCTTGTATGCTTTTGTTTATCATGTGGTTACAACATCAAATTTATAATATCAACTTGAGTTGAAAGTGCAGAAACAATAGTGACACCAAATGAATGCCTTTGAACGTTCTTTGTTCAAAAATAGCCGAAACCTTTTTACCAATCTGATTGGTCGATTGGTGGTGCTGGAAGAATGGATTACGAGAAGCGAGAAGCTGTAACCATTGCTACTGACGGCCGCCAAAAATTAACCGCGGCTGAAGCAAGCACCATTTTACACGACGCTAGCAAAAGCAAAGGAAAAAAAGTAGTCTATATGAAATGGCATCCTTATTGAAAAGATGATTATAAAATCCATAATAGTTATTTCATTTGCATGCCGTTTCACAACAAAAGCATCAATGAAAATGCAACCATGGTTTTGCATGTTGCAATTCGTTTTAGAAAGCAATTCATGCACATGATTTGTCGTGCTTCATCGCAATTTTTCCTGCAGCTGTAAAATTGGAAGACACTCTGCAGGGTACTGGAATAAACCCACATACGGCTCTTCTATTCAATTTTCTTTACTTTTCACTGTTTCTAATTGGAACCTCTGTAAAGTTATTATAGGTGGCTAGATTAACAAGTTACGATTAATCAACGTCTCAGGCGGTATGATATATTGATTTTATGAAGGACAATAAACCATTTCAAAAAAGGATACATTTTGTACGTGATGCATGAAAGGTCATCAGTTAAAATCTTTTACTATTAGTAATATTTTTTGCTGCAAAGCAATCATGAATGTGAGGTAGACAAAGCATTCTGTAAATGTGGATGAAAAGGCATCATCTGAACATTCACTAATGTGTTCAAGGGTGTAAATATCTGAAGATTCACTGACGGCACAATAAATTGGGAGAAATTTAATTTCCACTTACCCATCTTGAATGTCATTAAAGTGTTCGTAAACATCCACTCTGTCGGCATCATTATAAAAATCAAACGATTTTAATGTGTAATTTGTATTTCCTAGGGGAGCATAAATTCGATTAAAAATTTCAGTGCATCACACTTTTTATGGCTTTTAAGTAGAACACTATTAGACCAGCATAAAACTTACATCGAGCCAACAAAAGATCTGGTCCTGAATTTTTGTAGCTAATTGATCTATATTTGTTAGGTTGCATGAAGCTTATATTTGATCTTAGTATACACTTTATTCGTCTTGCATGTGAATTGATTGCTTGCGTGGATAAGTTTTAAACAGAATAAAATCATCAGCAACACAAACCATTTAGTTGACTTCTGTGTGATAACTTTTCTACTTTGGGAGTTCAGCTAAAAAAATATTGATCTGTTATCTGACAGAAATTGTCTTCTACATCAACGGATGAGCTATCATCTCCATGATGTTGTGAATTCGGGTGAAAATGTATCATTGCGAGGCAAATAAAATATGCAGAATAGAAGGTGGACGGAACATTTAAATTATTAATTACTGTCATTATGATGGGCATACCTGTGATTTCAAAATTGATTACAACCAATCCTCTGTGATAAGCTTTTATATTGATTGATTTGCCATTGATAACGAGTCCAAAATCTTTCACTTGAACTGGGTAAGATTGCGATTCCAAACTAGCAGTCATCTGTATGTTTTCTGTATAAAATAAGAATAAACAATTGATAAACTCTCTTTCGATCATTTATAAGGCGCAAAAACTACTTTGACAGATTTGGGTTTATATCAAATTCAGAAGAATGGGAAAATCGAGTCTCATCTCATACAGACACAGCAAGAGACTCTTTTAGACTTATAAAAATAGTGAAATAGAAAGTTTTCATTTGCAAAAATGCCATGTTCTTTATTTGGATTTGTAAAGAAGGATGCGTGCATTCACGCATGCCTATTTGAATATCCTTTTAGAAATTGCTTAGGCCGTAGTTCCACGATGCCATATTCAAAAATTCCGTATTAAAAAGGTGTTATCGTAGTGGAATGTGTTCCGCATTGAGAGCTTTAACACCACAAGACGATACGATTGGGTTTGAGTTACACGCGAACGGAGTGAGACGATCACGTGATTTTTTCTATTGTTTCATGTTCTTACGTAAATATTGCCATGGTGATTATTAGGAATTTCCGGTGTTCGTGAGTTTCAAAGTGAGGCGGGAGAGAAACGCTCCGTATTGATTGAGTTACACGCTGCGTTGTGAAGTGAAAACTGAGTGTGCTTCATCACGATTTCCCTGCACGAGTGATGTTTGAAGAAATGAGTGAAACAAAAGGAATCAAAGAGCCGCAATAGACTTTACTCTAGTTACCTGGGTGTCTCCAAATATCACTCGTGTTGTTAAATTGCGATGTAGCACGATGAAACAAGTGCATGAACCCTTTTCTCAAATGAATTATGCAAAACCTAGATTGATGTGCATTAATATTACGGTTTTAAAAAGTAGGATCTCAAAATATCCACTTTGGATTTAAAAATCCAGTTTTATAACATCCAAGTATAATAAAAGATATCTTATTTTAACAAATTATGAATTATAGATATAGTTCACAGACTTTGTTTTTCTCACGATTTTGGTTCGCATCATGCAAGATTGTTTTTTGAGGGTAGGGGGAAGGGGCAGTCAGAAAATATTGCTCAAACTTTCCACGTACACTTGACGTAATAGTTCCTAGCAATTAGATTGGTTGTTTAGCATGTGCACTTTTTATGTTGGTGTCATAGAATGTGATGTGAAAACAAAAAGCAAATTCATGAACAGAATTCAAGAGTTCGAAATTTATAAAGGCTATGTTCTCAGATACATAAAAGAAATGTTTCGAAACACAGTGAGGCGCTAGAGAAGGTTTATAAAGCAAGTTACGACCACTTTGTACTTCACAGGAATTGCACAAGATTTTCGTTCTGTACGATGATAATTAGCTTCATAAACAGATTCGTAGATAAAGATGATATTTAAACCACTTCCAGTTGAATAAATTATTTCCTATAATATAGCCAGCGAGATTTGTCAGTAAGAAACAGTGAGCTTATTTTTTGTCCGTTTTTTTGGCCCGAATAATATCCCCAGCCAATCGGTGTTCGTACATCACTATTTTCACACGAGAAAAAAAGATAAAATCAATCAAAGTTCGCTTCATGTTTCACATGAAAATCAAAATACGGCGAAGAATACTGTTTTTGTTCTCTTTGTCAAAGTAGTCTGCTCCATATTTTGGTCTTTTAAAGTTCAAAATGAGAAACAAAGTTATTTGCTCCTCAAATCAATCAGATTATAAATTATCGTGTTTTCACCCTTGTTGTTGTATGTAATGCAAAGCTTTTACTCCGGATAAATCTGATACGAATTTGTAATTGAAATATGCAAACTTCGTTCATGTCCCAAGATCAAGTTTAACTTTCAATTTTCCAAAGCATATTGCAGTAGTTATAACTGGACTTTTATTTTTCAGTTTTAGAAAGATCAAATCTCGCTGGATATAATATAAAAAACACTCCATGGGAAACGCTCTTTATAGACTTTATTCATTCGTTGTTGTGTATCATAAACTCACTCGCTTGAGCCTATACAATCAAATTTGCTTTAAAGAGTCTAAAACGATGACAACAGCCTTGTTGCAAAAATGTAGCCACGTTTACAAACTGAAGCCATATTTTAAACTGGATTTTATGACGTGAAGTCGAATCCTTTGTTCCAATGACTGTTGTCAATGCAACTTCAGGAATAGAACGTCATGACGTCAGCGGTGTTCACAACAAAAGCAGTACCAGGACTGCTGGTCAGTTTAAACTCTTTAAAGCTGGTAGTAGAATCCTAATGATTCTTCTACATGTCCTAATTTCCGTTGATAACGTTCAGCAATCTTCCAAAAAATTATTTGCGGCAAAAAGTGAACATGGGCTTTTTATCACGCGTACTTAATTGATTACCAATTATCACGTGCTTGAAAATCAAGAACTTGATTGGATGGAGTTGTTTTTGAAGCGTTGCAGTTGAAAAGTGTACGCTTTTGTTCAAAACGTTTAGCAGATCACGAAATAAACACCTCTTTTGAAATAGATTCATTTTAGAGAAGCCTTGATGTACAGCTTTTGGCGTACTGCATCGCATTTACCAGCACTTATGAAGCTACAAGACTCTCTGTGCAGGTAAAACGAGATCAAACACGCTAAA
Organism: Haliclystus inabai; assembly: GCA_025505365.1. NCBI lineage: Eukaryota > Metazoa > Cnidaria > Staurozoa > Stauromedusae > Haliclystidae > Haliclystus > Haliclystus inabai. The sequence goes on along the minus strand of JANVCG010026254.1, from coordinate 6,818 downwards.
CTGTGCATCAGCACTTAATTCCTGCACGCTCAACTGACCAATTGATTGGCAACAAAAGATGTCAAGTGCCTTCCTTCGGTTTTCCTGCACGGTCAACAAATGATGAAAGTGTAAGGAAATATTACTTCATTTTAAAAATCAGAGTTAAAATGTAAATTATGAATTTTAAGAGTTATGAATTCATCTAGAATACTCACAAAAACCCACATGTGACACAACAAATGCACTTTCAAGGAATCGGCATAATTGAGAGATTGATAAGTAAGGTAAAAAGCATTCCTAGTTCTTCAATAAGCATATCAATTTTTTTAATGAAAATAATTTGAGACACAACCCATCATAGCGATGCATGTGCTTGTGAAACGATTAAAGATGCTAAGGAACACAGTCACTCGAAAAGGAGAAATCGCTCTCCTACCGTGCTTCTCGTGCACCACAAAGTAAATTTACAAGCAAATACATAAGTTTGATATGAATAATGCAAGGAATTGATCCAATTTAATAATTCCTATTGACGTTTCCATTGATAAAGACAAACGTTATAAACCCGCGCTTTTTCGCTGCGGGCGATTTTCATCTTTTTATCTTTCTCACAGCAAATCGAGCACGAATGCAAAGCCATGCAATTTCGTGTTATTAATTCAAGATGAGAAGCATTTTGCTGTTGATGTCATCTATATTTAGCGATTATTTATCTAAGGTGATGCGAATGTATAGACTGATCACGGCGTGGTACACCGATCTTATTGTAGGTCGATATTGACCAAGCCCGAGATCATAACTGTTTTTAGTAAATGTCGAGCTCATCAATTTTAACGCTAACGATTATAATTGACAATTTCAACGTAATTGAAGATCCTGATCTCAAATAAGAAAAGAATGTGCATCAAATAGAATAAAATTTGAATCTTGGAATTTCAAAGTTGTTAAGATGTTAACAATTGCGTTTCCCTTTGTATCGTGATAAAATCATTGCAATCGGAAAATACAAAAAGTTGTAACCATTGTGCTTTAGTTGTTTTACTGAGAGCATCCATACATGATGAGAATACTTGTAGCTGATTGAGGAGATAATTTGATGGCTGTATATCGAACATGAGTAGAAAGATGAGAGGGTGACCAGGTAATAAAAGTAGCGCCAAAACTGATCTTCTTTTTCCGTTAATCTAATTTATCTAGGCTACTTTAACAAGACAAAGCAGACACTTTGAAATTATATTTAGGGCTAGCCATGGTAAACAATGAAAATTTTTTCGATCACACTCACTTTTTCCTTTCCTGTAAAACTTCATAGAAGCAGGAATCGATTCCAATGTGTTGCCCAGGAATAAAGATTTTGCCAGAATCAGACACGATATGGATTTACTATTGACGAATGAAATACCAACTATAGTGCATTCTTCGAGAAAGAAGCACTTTAAAAAGCATTTACGAGTATGTACAACCAAGGTTTCATCAACTACCACTGTGTAAGCTAATGAAATTTCCAGTCCTTTCAATGCTATTTCATTCGAATGATATTGGACGTTAGTAATTGGCATTGGTATGGAATCACATTCAACAGTGCAAAATCCGTACAGCTGCAAAATTAAAAATAGGAAGTGATATCGGATGTAAATTTCAGACATCGCATAGGCTATGTTAAACGTATTTTTGCCTTTACGATGAGGCGTGATGTAGTCACCCAGCTTGCAGATCAAAGATATAGTCAACGTTAAGCTAACTGTTATCAGGTGGTCTTCGTGAATGTATTTATAATTAATCGTGTAACAAAATATCACGTAAATTTTCCGTCACGCTTTCCCTTTCATCCCGTCTGTGATCTACAAGTTACCTGCTCATAATTGTTCTTTGTAGTTTTGACCTACTTTCAACACAAAACTTGTTTTTTAACTCTGAAACCTAATTGATGTATTTCATCTTTAAATCTTTAGCACTATCTAGATGATAGGATTGCTCAACATCAAAAGTTCACCTCACAATATAAAAACTTCTGTCATTTACCGTTTTAAATCAAATCAAATATATATATGTTACTCTTGGCAGGAATATAAAAACTTTCTCTTGCTTTCTTCTAAACGTTAACCAGTAAAGTAATACGACAGTCCATTTGCTATGAAGTAGGTAATAGTAGGATCATTTTGTTAAAAATTGCAAATTGAAAGAGCGTTTCTTGAGAAGGAAAATGGTGCAGCATGCTGTGCTTTAGAAAATTTACACGTTTTTCAAAACCCTTTTTCATTTTACTAAAGTGACATCATCACAAAGATTATGACGGACTTTTCACAGCAATAGAAGACGCCATTATTTAAACCCGAAATGAGCTTTTACTGTCAGTACTACACCTTTATCTTGACTAATACTAAAAACAGTGTGCTAATATACTTTGAAATAGCATTTTGCTTGCGACTAGAGATAGGACGATTAATAGGAAATGATCGATTTTCCCGATTAATTGGTATGTTTTTCAATAATCGGTAATTGGCCCATTACCAAAATTAATCCGCAAAAAATGATTTTCAATTTCTCTTTTATCACTTTGCTTTTTGCTGCAAATATATCGCAAACTGAAAGTCACAGAAGTTGCAATTCTAAAAACAGCGGTGCTTATTCAATCTAACCGAACTATTGTTTATAGATCCGCCCTTATTCTCGCTAAGAACCATCATCGTAGATTCAGTTGTGTTCGTGCTTTGATGGAAATAAGCCTCGAAGAAACAAATCACGCACATGAAATAATCAGTGCTACAATATTTTCTCCCACGTCAGAAATTTGTGACCATATATAAGTTGCTTCCCAAGTTGGCTAGAAATAAACCTAGAATATTATTACTTGAGTTATTCCATTGTAGATTTCATATCCTATTTAAATGAATGGCACTAAACTACCAGGATGTAAAGTTGTAAACCTTTTTCCTCCTATTGAGCATTATTGCCATCATTGTCGCAAGCTGAAATAAAATTGAAATGATGTAGATGGTCTGACTTCATCACAGCTGTAATTTACAGGTATATCATAGCAGATCATTTTACTTTGAAGTTTATTACTGCAATCCTCTTTGCTCTTAAAGTCAAAGCAGGCCTCATCTCATACTGAATTCTAAGAAAATAGATCAAACTTATAGTAAGTTTTTGGTATGCACAGTACCATCAATGTTTTGAGCTATTAGAATTAAACTGACAATTTACCAATATCATCATACTCTACAAATTGCATGCTTTCACCAGAACCAGTGTTGTCTGCATTCACACGATTTTGTGGATACTGTACACAATATATACTGTACCTTTAATCCAATAACAATGCTTTCTTTGTCTAGTGCGATTACCCTAGCATCAGAAAAGGACGGAATAATTGAGGCCCAAGGGACAGAAGAACTCAAGGGATTCATTAAAATGATCATTAATTGTCTCAGAAGAAAAAGGAAGTAACGCAGTTGGTAAGCTCCATGATTGTAAGGAATGCATGGCCAATTGTTTTTGATTTTCCCGCTTTTTCTGTCGATTCCAGTTCTAAATAGCTGAAACGAGATCAAAGTCGCGGAAGAGACAAATGCGAGCGCTGGTAGTTATTGTTTGACATGAGAACGCAAATGCTGAGTTAGTGCAAGCGTCCAAATGTATGACGTAATATACCATAATGGCTGCCATGGACGCAACTACAAACTTTCTGCCGGATCGCAACCGGGATGTAAGAAAAGTAATCCATGTTTCTTTTTAATCATTTTTGCAACGTAAGCAGGAGGAAGGTCCGTGCTTGAAACAAGTTTCATAATTTTATTCTGAATTTCAAGGTTTTGTCAACTATATGGCAAAATCATGTCAAGATTTTTGAATCAAATAATCATTCATTTATAGGTTTTCAGATAGATTATTAGAATTGGCGATAGTTTGTAAAATGAGGAGCAAATTTAAGATAAAATATAGCTCCAAAAAAACACAACTAATTGTGGACAACGTTTCTGAATGAATCTGAATAAAAATAAGGCAACATCTTTCATGAAGCACGGGATCCGAGGAAAAATGAATGAATCAAGGAATATAAATCTCATGACTTAATAATTCAATGAAAAAATTATATCATACCGCACACATAAAAGAGGATATAAAAGCAGCGCACAGTTTTCAAAGCAAAGCAGGCTGCGCACTATGAATTCAAAAACATGTAAAAATCCTGTGAAAATCGACCAACACACAGGCTTTTCACCGGCTCTTCAGTTGTCGATAATCTGTAAAACTCCTGTAAACGTCACAGGATTTTCACACAATTATATTCATAGTCACTAGTGCTGATCAGTCCGAAGGCTTTGAAACGGCTAACTGTCGCCTGTCAAGATGGAAGATAATTTGCATACAGAACAGCAGGAATAGGCTTCAGATCTCACGTCGCTGACGATAGAAAGTAGCCAACAAAATAGAAATAAATATTTGTACTATTTTGGGAGTTGAGTCCCGCTCCTAATCGTTATCTGAATTTTTGTAGTTTCCTGTGTTTAGAAAACTTCAACGACCCCTGACTCATACATCGTGGGTCTAATAGCTAGTTTGAAATTAGAAAGCAAAGATCAAGTTTCAGAAACATACATGTCGAAACAGGTCATTAGCTGAGTAGAGGTGACAATTTCTGCTAAATTTAATAACAAAGAAAACTACAAACAGCAAGAGAACGAAAACGCATTAGCAGGTGAAGTAAATTCCCAAAACAGTGCAAGTATATATTTCTTTTCTGATATGTATTTCCATCCTCAGTGGCATGAGTTCTAAAGGCTAGTCTTACAGTTCTGCGTGCATTTACATTCCATTTTGACTGGTGAGGGTGAGCTGTTTTAACCCATTTTGACTGCAAAATTCATTTTTGATACTAAGATTCCTTGCATCTCATGCATTTTCTGGTCAATTTTATTCATTGCAGGTCAGAAAGGGGTCCGAAACATGTGTGATATGAGTATGCCTGATGTGTTTCGAAATACTTTCGATTTCTTGGGAAAAGAGATAAGATGTTTCATTGTTCCAACTTGTTATTTTTCCTACATCGAGCACTCTTGTTACTCCTTCTACGTTCATTCCGAAGGTTGAAAATGTGAAATGATCACAAATAGCGTACTTGGTAAGTCAGTTATCTCCAAAATATTCACCCAAATTGACAAATTATCTCTACAATGCACTTCCTAAATTGACCTCAAATACTCAAATATGTACACAATTCTTGGATTCAGATGCACGTCAACTATTAGAAATATGCTATTATTTGTGTAAACTGTATCCGAATACTTATGAATGTCAAGCCTCGTTCACATGTTGAACCTCTCTGTAAGCAACTAGGTATCCTGCAATTTCATGATTCACATACTTTTGTATAAAGTGTTTACCTTTCTCCACAATGTGATGATGAAAAAAGCACCCTCTTGCATCCAAGATATTTTTATTTACCAGAATTGGCACCGTTGAGAAAGAAAAATACATTTGTTGTTCCTTTTGCAAAAAGCTCTGCTTTGAAGCAATATCCTAGTTACAAGTTTCCTTCTCACTGGAACAATTTCAAGCTCGATTTTGATATCAATTACACTCTTACCAAACGCTTCTGCAAATCCTTAAAAATTAAGTTTACTGTTGATGACTATGACATAATTACTTTAACTGACTGTTACATCTGTGCATGACAAACCGATTACATTCCCTAGCGTCTTTCTCCATTTCATTTAAATCCAAAATTATTTCTATTCCAATTTTAATCAATAATTTTTAGTATTATTTTCTCCATGATACTTCCACCTTATCATGTTATTGTCAATTATTTTGTATAATTTTATTTTAGCTATTATTTTACTATCTATACAACATTTAATTCGAGATTTTTATAAGCAATCTATCATACAGTAATTACAAACTCTGATTCATTGCTATGTAGTAATTAACTTTGAATTGTTCCCAGTTACGTGTTAGTGGAAGCTAACCATCGCTTCAAATATTGAGCTCAGTTTGAATTGTGCAATTGCACGGACTTTCATGGGCTGCTTTGTGTTGTTGGACAAAGGGAAACGTTTTCCCACAATTTTTACGTCCTATCAAACATAAACAGTCACGTAGATTTAGCAAAAGGTTTCTCCCACCAACAGTAGCAAGCAGAATTTCCATGACTTCAGGATCAATTCCTACAAGTGCGTCATCGAATACCAGAATCATTACGAGATCATTGTAAAGAAATTTACATCACGAAATTGGACGGCAAGAAGAAGCAAAGTTTAAAAAAATTCAGTTTTACAATATCTATATTGTTGATCGAAAGATAAAGCATTCTTTTGTTGATAAACATTTCGACTCAATCAATTGAGCTTCCTAAACTGTGGTGCTTCAGCTTTGAGTGTAGTATTGCAGCTCTGGTATAGCAGCGTACTGAGATGAATTATTCTTCTATGGTGATTTAGCTTTGAGCAACATTTCAATGCATGAATTTCAAGAGATGACTCGATTTCTAATAATATGCTGAGTTCTCCCATTCTATGATTACATCAAATGTAAAACAGCGTGAGATGAATATGCAAAAATAACAGCATAATTCAAGCTATGAATCTATACATGTCAAACACACAGTGAATATCCCACACTCTGTACATTGTGTGCCAGCCAGGAAAGGACATTAACCGAGGTTGGATGTTATCAAGAAGCAGCAGAAGTTGCTGAATCGAAAGAAATTCTAGAAATTTCTCGATAGCCATTAGACTTCGGAGAACACAGAAAACGTAAATTTGATCGAACCGATGCTTAATAATCAAATTAAAGAACTAATTAACAAAAATCATTCAGTCCCATCAATGCTT
>JANVCG010026232.1:0-11721 GCA_025505365.1 Haliclystus inabai | reverse complement strand
TGCCAAGTGGGGGTCACGACTCCTTCGTAGCTACTGAAACGCTGAGGGTCGCCGATTGAGTTTGGACAGCCGCGAACCGGGTCGCGGCGCACCACCGCGCGACGCCGCTACGCGGCGCAGGTCGCTGCGCGACAACAGCCTCGAGAACGAGAATTGCTTTAGATGTTAACAAAATCATTTAGGTCGGATTCAATTTCAATGCTATCGGAATTGCATATTCTTGAGATTAAGTATATTTCTGCATATTTGTAAGTGTATAATCAGGAATATTCCTATTTTATTAATACTGTAGTTTAAATTTTCATGGTAGTAGTTTTTCTTCATTTATAGATCTTTTTAGCGGACAAAGTAGAAGCTTGATTTTATGAAGTCCGAAATTTTAAATTTCTTTAACAAAGTAAAAATAAGTACAAAATTTAAATCCATGTTAAGCAACTTTATACAAGTTATGGTTAATTTACTTATTTCAAGAATCAGATCTCGCTTTTAATTAAATCTATATAAGCATGGGAATCGTGATAAGATAAAGCTACTTAAAATTAGCATGAGCGACTTAATGACTTCAGCAAGTTTATACTAGTTTGCTTCATTCAACTATTTCAAGAATTATGATCTTGATTTGAGTGCTTCTGTGTAAGCATGGAAATCTCAATGAGCAGCAGTTGCTTGAGTTAAGTATGAAAGATAGCTGTCATAAGCAGGGCTGTGAGTAATCGTTATTTAAGTAACGGATTACCGGTAATCGTTACTTTTAGAGTAATTTATCAAAGTAATTGATTACTTTTTACAGAAAGTAATTTTATTGGTAATCGTTACTATTTTCAGTAACGGTAATGCGTTACTTTTTAGTTTTCACAAACAATTACTGATTACTTTTCTTTGTTACTGTTTGTTGAACGCGCGATGTTTTGTCATTGTTCTGTCACATGAAATCGTAATTACTAACAAAAAAGTGAGTGTCAAGAAGCCCACCGGATGTAAATCAACACCTCTTCTGCCCTTGAACAATAGGCCAAGTCACGCGTAGGAAATAGTTGCCTAGCAACACGATTTTTTATCGCACAAAATGACGTTTCTTTCTCATAAGATCGAAGGATTTTAATTTGATTTATTAGTTCATTGCACTGAAAAGTGTTTTGCATTGAGAAAACTAAAAGATTTTAAAAGAAAACAGCAGCATTAAGCTCTAGATTTAGTTTACTTGATTTCAGTGCTATCAGAAACTTTGCTTAACAAATGACTCATTGGATGAATTTACGCTCAAAATTACATGAGAAATGAAAAGTTATTTGCTTTCATTCTACAGTTGTCTATCTATCTCAATCAAATTTCAAAACATTTAGATTCGAAAAGCTATTTTATATTTTCTAAATATGTGATAAGAGGTATAAATTTTACATGTATAAGTATCATGAACAATTTGTTCACAGCGAGTGCCATATACAACTCATTTAACTACTTAAATTACAATTTTTATATGTTGAATTTAGGGGAAATAATCCAGATCCATATATTTGAGATGAAAGTTTGCTTACTTGAACTTTTTAAGTAGTTCATGAAAAGTAATCAGTAATTAGTAATCAGGATTACTTTTTTGGGTCAAGTAATTGTAACGATAATTGATTACTAAAATCTGAGTAATCAACAGCCCTGGTAATAAGTAGAATCTTACTTGTATGCTAATTTCTGGTATGATTGTATGATTTAAGTCTCTATTTCTTGATACGTTTTTCATTTTTTGCTATGTAAACATTTATGTAAGAGCTAATGATTTGAGGATTTAGGCAGCCACGATAGATAAGTGCTTCTAATTTGAATAGCTGTTCTTTTTTGTTCTTGATCTTTTCTGGCTACCCAATTTGTTGATATGTTTTGGAAGAAGCGTCTCATTATTTCATTCGTTTAAGCAAGAGAAGCCATTCAGTATTTACCAATAAGAGAATGTTTGTTTTATGCAGGTTAGAAATAGCTCTTGTTAAGAAGGATGGGCTTTGTATCTATCATACGAGTAATTGTTAACACTTTTGCTAGTCTTCGGGTCGCCAGTGTCGGGGTAAAAGTGGCCCCTTATTTGAAAACAAAAGCTGGTCACCGAAATGGGTGATAAAAGTCTCCGTGACTGATTTCAAAACCTATTTTTTGCTATGTGACGACCATCCCAAGCTGCACCTAATTGAAAAACAATGGTAAACCATTCAAAGAAAACAGGAATCGAGGAACAAAATGAAAGCGAGACACGGCCTCGTTTTTGCACTATAAGAACAATAGATTACATAAGACATTAGAGAATTCAACATTGAAAAGAAATTCAATTGAAAAAAGCTAAAATCAAATTGAAAAGAAATAAAAAATCAAATTGGAATGAAATTAAAATTAAAACCAAATTGAAAAAAATAAATTGAAATCAATCAGATATAATATAAATTCAAATTAAATTAAAATTGAAAATCAAAAATATATAAATATAAATAAAATGGTAAATAAAAATAAATATATTGCAATCGAATTAAAAATAAGATAAATTGAAAATCAAATTGAAGTAAAATAGGTAAGATAAACATAAAATAACACTAAACATTAGAAGGAAGTTTCTGTTTCTATTTCGAAACGCAATAAGAACGATCGGCCACCATACACATGAATCAGTCACGATCAGATAATCAATTATTTTGTTTATTTCAAAATTGGAAGCCCTACCTGTAGCTTTAACTTCAGATTGATAAAAATTGAGCAAAAATGAAAACATTAATGTTCAAAAAGGTGCCCATGGTGATGGTTGCATGTGATAGGCTAAAATTTTCAAACAGCCGTTAATAGCTGAATTGTTCACAATTCTATTTCCTTTCATCTCCGAGAGTGAATTGGAATTATCTGCGTAAATACAAATCCAGTATCCAGCAAAAGGAAGATGAAAATCATAATACTGATTATTTTAATCGGTACCTGGAGATGTAGAGTGGCAAGTGAGATCTGCCAATCGAGTAAAAGTGGTCCTTTCAAGGGAAGAGTCTTCAATGACAAACGAGTCCGATCTGTTGTGAATCCTATCAAAATTCATACTTTAGAATCTGTGTACCTCTGTCGGGTGGGATGTCTTCGAGAGAGTGCTTGCCTTGCTGTCAGTTACAAAATTAGCCTCGGATACTGCGAATTATTCAATGCTACGAGAGTTCAAGACTACTTTGAAAATTCACAAGGGAATGTTGTCATTTTGATTCTAAAGGTGAGAATTGAATTTATCAAATTTGACCTTCATTTGTAATACTATAAACATTTCAATTATGCTACAATGCTCCAATCAGTTGTAATGAACGTGAACCATACTTTTACCTCATCAGTTTTAATCTTTTAACCTGATGTTTTCATCTTTTTAACAATGCTCGAGGCGAATCAAATTTTGAAAATTCGATTTTTAGGATGCGACAATAATTGCGAAAACCCTAGTGGTTATAGATCTAGATCGAAAGTACATTAGATACTGTTTAAGCTATTACCGCACCTAAGAAAAGGTTATGCGCGCCTTCTTTAGTCACATCAAGCAACAAAGTCGTCAACACCAGACTAACTTCTTTCGGCACTCAATGGAGTGCGGTTCCTGTCGACACACCTAATCATCTATTTAGAGAACCGAATTTGACTGAAATGTATAATAGTATCAATGATGGTATCAAATAATCTACTTGCAGCAATATCCATCGAAAATTATTGAAAGTTTTTATTTTTTCCAACATATGAACTATAGACGCACTTTCAGCAAAAAATTGATTTATCTATGGCCTTCGACTATTCTAATTATTAAGAATCAGAATTACGTGCGTTATGTATGTTATGAGAAACGATCAACTGAGCTAGCTATCTCATGTCTAGACTTTTAATTTTAATTCTACATGTTTTAGCAAAAATAATTTAATTTTGCTACATTAATTAATGGTTTGTGACACCAGTTCGTGGTTAGGTAGGGATAAAACCCATCTTGATCAAATCCAATATTGAGTATAAGCCTCGAAATGAGGATACAATGACAAAACAAAATTTAACAAATAGATTCAGGAAATGGCTTTTAAATACGTTTTTGCTCTATTCTGGTGTTAACAAATTTAGAAATGAAATCTTCTTTTTTTAGTGAAAATAAATTTTTTTTACCGCGGAATCCAATATTCTAGTGTTGGTAACCACTGGAAATCATTTAATCAATTAAGTGTGTTATCCCAGTTTTTTAGTATTGCGAATTTATGCTCGAATAGGTGAGGAGTTCAATATAAGCCCATTAAATATAGCCGAACTTTTAAATAACGAATAACATGATGGATTAATTTTGATTGTGTCAATGTGCCGAATGACTCTTATTCGATTTCATTTGTGTGTATATATATCTTAATATATTTTTATGTTTTCAAATTTGTAAATATACGTGTGTCTCAATCATATATTTAATTAGCTACTTTCCCTCCGATAAAGATTTTATATAATCCATTTAAACTCCATAGCTCTTTTTATCAATTTAATTATATCTTTGAATTTGTTGAAAATCTCCACCAACGACATTGGAGCTTTGTGTCAAACAAGTGTACGTGTTAAAACTAAGGAGTAATTCATTTCAATAAAGAATCCTTCAAAACACCAGTGATGATCCTACTGAAGTAATGCAAAAGATGTTTTGAAAACATCTGCTTTTCAAAACAACGATTGTTGGTCATTCGGTGTTTTTGATAAAGCATTAATAACAGAGACAAATAGATTAGCATCATTCCCAAAATATTGTTTGAAATAACTTTGAAAGAGTGGAGATTTTCTGGTAGCTAGAGTTTGAGTTGAATATTTAATTGGAGGCATGTAAAGTTTGTTAAGCAGTTGAATGTATCGGGTGCAAATTTTCACAATTTGATGACCCCCACTTCCGAAACAGGAGTTCAAAACAATACCAAACTTGCCGGTCAGCTTCCTCCCTCTGATTATAATGGCGAATTTATTGAATTGTTGCTGACCTCGATCATGCGCGGATCCGAAAAATATTATGTGGTGGTCAGAATATATGACGTCATTGACCATCCGCACTTTTTTTGCATAAATCGAAAATTCGTGTAACAATGAAATGGAATGGTAAAGGTTGAAATTGAGTCAAAAATTATGCAAGACAATAAGAAATTATTCGCAATAAGATTGTACAATTATTATTACATTATTTATAAGTTCTGCACCATTTTGAAATAAATTTACAGTAGGTTAACCTGTGATGACTCCTGGAGGAGCCATTCAGAGTGGAATTTCTGAAAGAAAAAGTTGATTTGATCACTCAATCAGACAGACATTAGAGTATAGTAGATAATGTGATAATACTCATCTTGATAAAAACAGCGTATATAGCCAAGTGTGTGAGTAGAAATTAAATAAACTAGCCGTGGAGTACTTGAAAAGCTCAACAAGTAAAGAATCATTCAGCAAGCGAGCAGCATGTCAAATAATTGGATTGCTCACAATTTTATGCTGTCTTACTCTCGCTCTGTTTTGGCTGTGGTCAATGCTCAACTAATTTAGGGTGTGAAATAAGTAAATGTAAACAAAACACCCGCACATTTTGCCCAGCAGCTCACTCCGTGTTTTAGAAATTTTATCATGAAATGTCTAAAGGTCCTATAAAATGATATTTTCAGTTTTCAAATTACTCTTAACTTAGCCTATACAATGGGATCATGATCACATGAGGCTGAACTGCAGCTAGAATTGACGGAAGCTGTCCTTAATAAGTTTTGCTAATGAACGCTGGTTAACATATTGAAAGTTTTCTCGGTAGTTGCAGATTCATTATCATAGATGTAGAGTAATTATGTAATAAATCTCTACTATCATAAACATTTGCGATTATTTGTTGAATACTTGGACGAACGATTTTTGTTGAGCGCATATTGAGTGGTTTTGTTTTCTAAACTGCTTGTAGCATGATAAAGGTTAACAAAGAACAGAAATGGTTCCCATAAAATACAGCAGAAACATCGTAAATATGTAAGGAATATTGTTCAATTGTATTACATTCTTACCTGCATCAATTTGTACAGCAACATCTCCCCACTGTAGAAGAGGGTTCGAGGGTAGATTTGTAGACGAAGATGATGAGTTGCACGTGGCATCAAATTGTATAAATGCTCATCGTTGAAGAAATGGGACGCTCATAAATGCTCATCGTCTCCAAGCTATCTATGTCCGGGCCCCGGGGAAATTCATCAACGGCTTTGTTTTGGCAAGGTACGGTTCAAAATCTTCTATTGATTGTTCCCTTTTCTTCAACGATGAGCATTTATACAATTTGATGTTAATTTCTGATTATGTAACTTGAGGTTGAGCGCATAGAGTTTGAATTGCTGTTTAGTGTGATTGACCAATTGCAAAGCACTTCTGTTTAGCCACCAGCTGTTAGGACCATCACATGATCACCCTGTCTGCAAAATGCACGCTAGCAGCCCTACAGCCGCAGCTTTTTGAACATTTGAGAAATCTACAAACATTTTCAAGGTGGTAAAAGTCTCGGAGAAACAGATCAATTGTTTTACGTTTTCCATCGACCAATCAAGCTCAGATTTTCGATCTCTACCAATCACAGCAATGTTACTTTCAAAAAAGGTCCAGGACAAAATGGTCACAGTAACTTTTGCTTAATATCGAGAAAGTTCAATTATTTAAAACTCAAAATCCAGAACAATAGCTGATTTGAGAAACAATAGCAGGAAATGACCGCAAAATCATTGCAATGACTTCTACATCTACTCCCGCAATGGACTCTTTTGCCCCGCAATCCAGAGAAACGGAGCGCAAGCCCTACGCAAGCCCGCTTCTGCATCTTTATTTCAGTCACGAATATCAAACTCTCAATTGAAAATGAATTTTTGATAGCTTCAAACTTGATACTATTCAAATGCCCTTTTCGTACATTTTATTTTACATATGTTTGTATAAATAAGCTTCTGCTGCTTTTAACTGGAAATTGTAGCAAAAGTAGAATGATTATCGCGTTGTATTATCAAATTTTATGGTGGTCATTTGAGCCATTTGCAACCCTCTGGATCCACGTCTGACCTCGATGAGTAATAAAACAAGGCTTTGATCGCGACAAAAAGTTATGTGTAATTTGAATATGCTGACCTAATTACCTGATAATTGTTTGGAAATTGTACTTATATGAATCAATTTCAAAATTCATTTCAATCCAAACTTTCAGGTTATTTCTTTATTTAGATTCATTGGTGTTTTAGCTTGGGTCTATTCAAAATGAAAGTCATCTCATTTCAAATAGTTGGTGTTTATATACTTTTGCAACTAAATGCTCAGCGCTTAAGCGACCGGATAGCGAGCTCAAAATGATAGCTGTCTAGCAGTCACTTCGCGCATGCACGCGTGAGATTAAATTGAGACGCAAGTCACTGTGACAACGCTTTCTCGGCGATTGATAAACATGGCAGGTAACACATTTCACGGTATTCATGTTGGAGATTTGTTTTTCACCATTGATAGTAAAAATTGCAATTCTCAAGTTGAGAAAAAGAACTCCGTTCAGCAATATATGAGAGACCCTCGGACCATACTCGAATAAAAAAACCGTGTACCAAAGTTGGTAGAGAAATATTCGAGAGAACAGGGCTAGTATTCTATTCGATATGCATGTGATTTTGGTGGAGCACCCGGTCTAAAGCAAGAAAAAGGAGAAAGTCATAACACTTAGTAAGTAAATGTTTTTTTCGGAGTATTCACTCTTTAACGATGATGAAAATAGTTTCCTATTATTATTTCCAAAGCATTCTATATTACATCTTGTATCTCCGAAATTTTATTTCAACATACTTGCTTTATGTCAAAAGCACTATTCACCAAAAATGTAAATCTGAAATACGGCTAAATAAAAATGGAGATGGGCAGCATCTTGAAGTCAACAATATCCATTCATTCTAGATTCAGGTAGCTTAGGCTAAATAATTAGGTTTAGCATTAACCATTTTTCGATTTGGACTCGTATAAGATATTTAATGATGAATGTACCATGTTAGCGTCCTTTTAATTAATTTTAATTCGGTCGGGACTCGACTGAAAACAACAAGAGGGTCAACTATAGAAAAAACAGAAAGTCGATACTTCAAAAATTCATATCTCATTACTCGCGCGAGTAGAAAAGTCGGACTTAAAATTCAATCATGAACACACTATCCAAACACCTATTTGACTAAAATATTTCCAATTTTCTGGAAATGTGCTTTTCCGAGGCATTTATTTGAAATATTTTTCGTTTTTCTGCAAAACACCCTGCTAACGCCTATCATCACTAGAGGTGAATTGTCACATGAGACAGGGGATTAGCGTTTGTTCTTACTTTACTGCTGACAACCAAAAAGCAAGCAGGTGCACTTTAATACAGTATGTCCTATAGCATTGCAAGTCATAAATTTTTGCATTCTCATCTCCTTCAATATTTACACAGGATATTTATGAGTATCTCCGAGACAGAGTTTAAGATCTGAAATATCAAACCAAGACTTGGACAAGGTTTTTCTGCGTGACCTGTCAAATACCAAAGCCCATATGCAAAATATGTCTCCAAAGAACGATCTGACACGCTCGGTAGATCATTGATCTGAAATTGAAGGTTGTATAGATGCCAGGCATGGCATTTTGCAGTAGAGTCTCAGATTTATTTTTCCTAATAATTAATGCTATCGGAATGGTAAACAAACCGATAAAACTTCACTCTTCTGATGCTATTCTTTCCCAGTTGCTCAATTATTTGATGCGTAAGTCACTCGAAATGTTTGTTAGTTTGCAGTGTCCGCAAATTTTACATTCAAATTGGTTTGTACAATTTAATATCTACGGTTGATCTAGCAATGATGGTGTATTATTCACTGGTTTGCTCGTTACCATGAACAAACTATGTATTTCATATCCTGAGATAATATTCATAGATGCCACCTTTGATGACCATAGATGCCAAACTGTCAGACTTAAAATTGTCTTTTTTTCTGTTTTTGGTTGTTGAAGGTGAAGGTGAAGGCCAATCAAATGTTGCTGGTATGTTTTTTACTTCTACAAAAGAGGCATCAGCAGTGAAAGAGATGCTAAAAGTGTTCAAAATTGAAAACAGCCGTTGGTTTTAAGCAAAGCTGCAGCTTTGCTTGTTCCATACATCAAGAACCTTACATTGTTAAAAATATTTTTGCTATCGTAGCAGTTTTTCGGAGTGAAAGGAAAGGAAACAGTCATCAGTTATAACTAGCATGAAAATGCCTTTTAAATGTGAATCACTGACATATAATGAGCTGCAAAATAAAACATTTGTTAAGTTATTTACATTTGATAAAATCCAAACTCAATAGCATCTGGTGTATTTGACAAAATATGGTTTTCCTTGCAGACAAACATTTGCTTGCAGAAGGCTTGTATTGAATAAAGTGTGACTTTGAAGAAAGTTTGTGGTACAAGTTCTGAAAAAATTAGCCATTCAGAATTTAACAATGATCTGATTTATGAATGGATTTCGATTAATTTTAAATCAGCGAGTACTGCATGAGAACACGTTTTTTTCTTTGTCAATTTGATTGTGGAAGATATCCACTAAGCCGTTGATCGTTAAAATAATCGGTGGCTGAGTGAAGAAATAATTGGAAAATAAAGTACAAAATAATTGTGCTTTTGGTTAATTTGAGCAGCCTCAATTTTACCCCCAACGCATTCGCATAGCGACTGGCGGATGGTTATCATTTTTAGCTCGCCATCAGGCTGCAGGATGGCTAGCCACCACTTTTTAGCAAAGCGTGAGTACATGGGCAGAAGTTTTTTCATAGTAAACTGAAAATATAGGTATATTCGGCAATTAATACCATATTTTTTACGGATAATCTATTTACTTACAGGTTATTTCTAATTGAAAATATTATTCAAGGCATATTATTATTATCATTTGTCTTTGATTTTACAAAATCACGACGCTCCAAGCTCGCGGAGAGACTATGGTTGCATGTAGTGTGAAGTTGGAAGATAGTTTTCACGTTCTCACACATCTCAAATTACATTTCACTTTGCAATTAATTGTTTATATGGTTGATACATTACTTTTTTGTGCTGTTTAGTATTTATCTTAATTTATATTTTTTATGCAGAACAGCCCAAAGCATTTATCCATAGTAAATTGCTGTTAGTATAGGGTCAATATAAATGTCAATATTATGCGGTAGTTATTTCATTTTACTGACGAATTTAGGATTATTTATGTATTCTAACAAATGTTTCTATTTCAAAAATAACCATTTTCAAACTAAGAAGTATTTGATTATTATGTTGGGACAACGTGTGGTCCGAACATTGTCAGATGCAACATAGCTGACAAATCTTGATTGGTCGTTGAGAGTAGGTTGAGTTTAGCCCTGGCAGTTTTGAAGTCATTCGATTTGCTTCTTAGAACAAACCAACAGTCACGAAAGTAGAAACATATGCAAGCAGTGATTTCTTGTCTCCTTTTTGTCTTTTTCAGAAGAAGAATTTGATGCTCTCGGATGAAAAAGTTTTAATGTTGGTTTCTTCCCCTTAGTCATCAGAGTTTTTTTGTTTTTCTAATAGCCATGGTTGATCATTGATTGGTCATATTTGGCTTTATATCAGATTCACAAAATAGAAATATCTTGTGTAGCTGATTACTTGATGATTATAGCATATGAAAACGTCTACTTACATTTAATACGTTTTACAAGTTTTGTCTTGTATGAGTTCACACTTTTTGTCAGCTAAACTTTTGTAATGGTAGGAAAAACTTTCATGTAACAATTAACACGTGCAGCTGCGCGTTATTATATTTTTGCATGTTTTCATTGATCTACGTATAATGCTATGATCAATTCAACTACAGTGTTTTAGCTTTCGAAAACTGTAAACAGATTGAAAATCGGCATTGAAACTAAAATTTGAAACTTTTTCTTAATGGAACTAAAGTCGATGGCAATCATGAACTAGCTCTAGACAGGTTTGATTTGATATAATTTAGTGCTTTTTCTCTCACTTTAGTAAAGCTATGATACAATCATCTCCACGTAATCAGCTACAGCTCAATATATCTATTTTGTGAATCAGAAAGAAAACTGAATGTTCAAAGACTTTTCATAGAAGAGCCACCAATACTTCTGAAAACAAAAACAAACATACAAACTTGTAAATGCAAGCGCATTCTACTTTGAGTCACTATCTTAGTGTTCTCGTTTCTGCTATTTAAAATGCTATGACCAATCAATGCTCAGCCATCGCTACTAGACAGCCATGTTCATCCATTATTGTAGAAAAACAAAAAGGCTCGGATGATTGGTAAAAAATCACATATTACAACTTTTTCTGCCATAAGCATCAAATCCTTGCTATCCTTGCTTCGAATAAGAAAAGGGGGACGAAAAAGCTGTGGCTTGCACACATGTTATAGCTCTCGTCACTATTGATTGGTTCTGTGTCAAATTGAGTTAGTTCGAAACTGCCAGGGCGAAGCTCAACGTGTTCTTACCGACAAAGTGAAAACGATTGCATGGTAAACGTGATATCATAATTCAAATAACGTGCAAAGAGCTCAATTGCGAAACCCTTTAGAGCTTCCTTGCCATCTATCAAATAAACTATGATCACGTTCAACTCATATTAGAACACAACAAGAATGAGCTATGATTCGATCTTGCGATTTGATTGGCTAATGGTCGTGACGCTATCTCA